>CAKNWT010200026.1:0-25973 GCA_932066315.1 Andricus coriarius | reverse complement strand
TTTTTCAGTTCGAGAGACCAAAAAGCGTGAAGGGTCCTCGATATGTTGTTCTTCTTCATTTCTAGTTTTTTTTTTATTTTTTTGGTAACCGAACTATATTTAACAGGGGTGGAGGAAATATTTTAAATGAAAGAACCCTCGATTTCATTTGTAGCCTGGTCAGGGGTCTCATAGTTCAGGAAGGAAGTATGATTCGTTTCCATATTTTTGTTATTATTTCACAAGTTATGGACTCCTTCCTGCGTGAAGCTAAATGCAGCCTAATCCTAAATTTAATTAATTCAAATATCAGTAATGTCCCCATCTACAAGCCCTATGCTCCGAAAACACGAAGGCAGCAAGCGGCAGGCACAACGACGAAACACCCACATGAACTTTGTGAGAATATTATCAGAACCAGAGAAAAATTAACACACTATTCCGTTACAGCAAGCCACCTTCCTTCAAAATTAGGTCAGCATTTACTCCAATTACATAAATGTATATATATATATATATTGAGAGCAACAAGGAACGCGATCGGACATGGCGGCTGGAATCTTCCATCCCGCCTAAACTTAATGGTAGCGATTTTAAAATATCCCAGAGCTGTGAGAAACTCTGTGAAAACTGTAGTGGAAAAATGTTTTATCATTTTTATTAACAAAGTTGTAAATAACGAAAATAGTTGTTAGTTGAGAAATAATGTCCCATACAGTAATAGGCTTCTGAAGAGTTCTGATGCTCTGATTTCTTCTTTGATAGTTCACAGTTATATTCAAATTAACATTTATATAATGTAACAAGACAATCACTTCTTCGTAACCACTTTCGAGGTAAGCGTGACTCATTGGGTGAGAAAGGGAATTGTAGAAGAAGGTAAATGGGGGGGTATATATGTTTAGATTGATCTAGAATTCCCGTGTTGTTTATTTAAATAACACATTCGTTCCGCAACACTACTCTGACCCAGGTTGCTGATTAATCTCGTTGGCGATTACCCCAGGCGACGATGCATTTATTATAAACTATTTGTCGCCGCACTTTTCTGTCCTGGAATACCTCTTTAGGTTCCTTCACGTCCATGAATTTTCTCATTCCGGCTATGGCTTTTTATACTTTTTCGAATTAGGGTTTAATTCACATATTCTAATCACTCTTTCCCCGGTCTGGGCCAGTACTGCGCCCAGACCAAAGACTGCTAAGACCAAAGACTTTTTTTAATTTACATTTTCTATTTATTTTATTCTTTTCATTATATGAAAAAGGAGGGCCTTAGAGGTTAAACTGGAGGATGCTTGAGCGGAAGGACCTGGGAAGTTACTTGTGAAAAGTATGGAAGCGTTGAGTAAGGTTAGGGCAAAGTGGCATAAGTTTTGGATAAATTGATATAACGTTAGGGCAAAAAGCTACGATAATAGACAGCATCTGTGCTAAGATCATATAATAGCTGTGACTATGTATATATGCCTGAGAGGGGCTAAGGGTCAGAGATGGCAGGGCGTATCGAAGGCATTGTTGCTTGGTTGGGGATTGTTGGTGCAGAGGGAGACTTGGGTGGAAGTACGGGGTAGCGTAATAATGTACCACAACCTGAAATAATAATGTGGCACATAAGAAAATGTGGCATGTGGTGTAATATGGCACTATGTTGATGTGGCATATGACTTGATACGGCCCCCGCGGTAACATTGGCCCCAGCCTCTCGATTCCTGACGCAGCAGCAACGGTGAAATTTTTTTATAATAGAGGGATAATGTAAGTGGATAAATAGACAATTTTTTTGACATTATTTTATTTATTATAGTATTATTAAAAATTATCTTTGTCATAAACAATTTGAGTGACGATTAGACAAATGTTCTCGACATTTTTCTTGACAACTACATTGACATTTTCTACCACATTCACAACTTATAATATACCAAGATACGATTGTGTACTGTAAGGCAAATGTAATCCCTTCTTTAGAAATCTTTTTTTCTCTTGCCAGACCACATTCTCTAGAAAGCACTTTTCCCAGACATCATTCTCCAGACAGGACTCTTCCTCTTGCCATACCTCATTCTTCTGATGGGTCTTCTCCTCCTGCCAAGCCATCTGCTCCAGGAGTTGGAGCCGAACCAGGTCGAGATAAGACAGGTTAGGACAGGTTAGGACAGGAAAAAAGAAACAATATAAGCATCACAAAAATATTAACAGAAAAAAAAACTTATCGGCACTGAAATGGCTTGAAAAATTAAACATCTATTTAATTATGTACGATTGGAAATATATTTCACTGCATTGAAGTCAAACTGGATAACCAAAAGATGGCAAGTTTATGAGAATGTTAGTATCTACACAAGTATACAGGGTAGATTTTTGTCTGCCTATTGTTTATGGTAATTATGCACGGTAGAACACTTGCTGAATTGTGTCAATACTTCTTATCTCTCAAAGCTGACAAATCTTAAAAAATTAAAAAATCATGAAGAGAAAATGATAAAAAGTGGTTCGTAGAGCACGATAAGTCAAAGAAATGCTTGAAAGCATTCGATCGGGATGTTTGTTTTAAATATGAGAAAAAGGACCATAAAAGAGATCGTTCTCCAGAATTTGAAGGTAGCGAAATAAATAAAGACGGTGCAGGTTTGCAAAAGAGTAGTGTTATGGGGAGCGAGCAAAATACATAATAGAAATTCGATAAAGAGAAAATCATGTGCAGACATTGCAGTGCACTAGCTCATCTAGAAAAGAACTGTCTGAAAAAAAGAATAAGGTTAGGAAAGAAAGAAATGACGCTAAAGCAATATCAGACATATCGGGAGTAAAGTTTACTTTGGGTGACTCATTAAAACCAAACAATATATCCGAAGTGGAGATGATGGATTCTGACCAGATAAATCCAGTAAAATAGGCGGCACGGCAGTTTGGTGTGAATTTCATGACACAGTACAGCTGTTACTAACACTATAACGCAATTATCGGTGACGCTTATCACTGAACGTATAACGAGACATTGTTTACATTTTTGATCAATTTCGTCATTAACACTTGTACGTTAATTAGTTTCTCCTCTAATTCGAAAAGATGAGGATCGTCTCTACTCTTGTCTTATCATGGGCGATTATCCTTAATTTTATTGGTGAATATAATAATATATAATAGACACACCCAACCACACACACACACACACAAATATATATAATTTTGAGATAATTTCTTTCAAGCCTGATACAAGTTAGAATTTTCGCGATTTAATCTTCATGGAGAAATTTTACAAGAGAAAAACTGTGCACGTTTCTGCAGAAGCAAAGCATAGAGTGCCCACAGTACACATGTGGGAAATTCATCATTAATAGTAAGAGATTACAGTTAATAATGTATACGTGTCCCTCAAATTGTATGGACGATAGCCTATTATTTGTCGGAACATTTCCTACGAATTCAAAACTTCAGCATTTTGTATTACAGGTTGTAACGTAATTTAGGCTCCTATAACTTTCGAAACAAGAAATTTTTAAAGACTTTCTTCTCTTTTAACTCTTCTACGTGTTTACTACATTCCATTGAAAATGAAGTCAGACTAATTCTTATCCGTGGCGGAACGATAGACTAATGCTTATTCATACAGAAGACCGGAAAGGGGAAGCGGAGTAGTAGTGCACGTAAATTAAAAGGAGGGTTTAAGACCAAAGACTTTTTCATTTATTTTATTGTTTTAATAATATAAAATATTTGTGAATTCGATCTCGAGTGTTTCCACTTTATTTATAATGATGTTTGTATGGTGCTCATTTTACGAGCACTTTGCTTCCCATTAGCAAATGTATTTGCTTCCTCGGAGGGGAAGCATTTGTAATTTTATGAATAATAGACCAACTAAAGTTTTCATTTTGATCAACTTAGGAATAGAAATTAACAACAAAATACAAAATTACAAAATAATACAAAGATTTTTTTCAACTACAAGGAAAAATAAGACAAATAAAATTTTGTATTTAAAATTGTAATTTTTTGAGCTCCGAAAACCACCCTTACAGCCATTTTTATGGAAATCTACCAATCGGTCGATTTTCGTCCCGCTCCGGAACGTTTTCTGGCTATTTAAAATTGCTCTAATAGGCGTGTATTCGATAGGAATACATGTTTAAAACCGGTGTACTTTGGGGAAATTGCTCTGGTTTGTCATACATGCGTAAAATCATATAAATCTTGTTTAACAGCTGAAGGTGGATTCTTGGAAATCGGTCGATTTTCGGCCCGCTCCGGAACGTTTTCTAGCTTTTCAAAATTGCTCTAATAGGCGTGTATTTGATGGGAATACATGTTTGAAATTGGTGTGCTCCGAGGAAATTTTTCAAGCTTGCCATACATGCGTAAAATCATATAAACCCTGTTTAATTGTTGAAGGTGGTTTTTTGGAAATCGAACGATTTTCGCTTCGCTCCGGAACATTTTCCAGCTATTTTAAATTACTTCAGTAGGCTACTATTTGATGGGAATATACATATAAAACCGGCCGGTTTCAAATATGCACTCCCATTAAATACACGCATATTAGAGCAATTTCTAATAGCTAGAAAACGCTCCGGAGCGGGGCGAAAATCGACCGATTTACAAGAATCCACCTTAAGCGGTTAAACAAGGTTTACATGATTTTACGCATGTATGACAAACTGGAGCAATTTCCCCGGAGTACGCCGGATTTAAACATGTATTCCCATCAAATGCACGTGTACTAGAGCGATTTTCAATTGCTAGAAAACGTTCCGGAGCGGGGCGGAAATCGACCGATTTTTAACATTGTCCTTTGTGTCCTTTACCCGACAAACGCCCTCGTATTGACTTTCATGAAAATCTACAAAATAAATAAAAATTTAAAAATCTGAGTACAATTTTAAGATTTAAGTAAAATTGTTGAATGTTTGAATTTTGATCCCAAATTTGTGTTTTGTTCCCCGGATACGCCCTTAATACTGAGTTTAATAGAAATCTACTAAATTAATAAGACTTTTAAAATTCGAGTAAAATTTTGTAATTTTGACCCCAAATTCAAGTTTTGCGTCCCGAAAAGCCTCCCGGACGGAGACGTTCTCCGCCTTTTTTCTCTCTTTTTTCTCCTCTCTCACTTAGTCACCAACCACTGTGCAAAACAAATATAATGCAAGGAATCGTTTAGGTTGGATCCGAGGTTAAACGGTTCCTTAAGCGTTCAGGGCTGGACTGGACACTTTATTTTCTTAAGAGTCCCGGGCACGATCCGAACATTTTGAATTCTTATGAATCTATATCCGGACGCGGACCCATAAGAATATAAAGTGTCCGGCTTCAAACCTGTACCTTTTAAATTCTAAAGGGTTCGGGTACGGACCCGGAATTTATAAATTCTTAAAGCTCCAGGTGAGAACTCAGAACCTTTAAATTATTAAGAGTCCAGGGCCGAACCGGAACCTTGCTAAACCATTTAGGTCCCTGGTTCCTTAAAAAATTAGGAGTTCTGATCCCTGTATAATATGCAGAGAGATAATTAAAGTAAATAAATAGATCATTTTCCTCGACGATTTCCTTGAGAATCTTATTGTAAATTATCTTTTAATTATACGATTGTTTACTTAAAGGGACATTTAATCCTCTGTTTCATGTTGCAGAGTTGAGTTCACATTTTGAGTGTTTGCCAAATGGCGACCCTATTCCTGGCGTTCCTCGTTGCAAACCTTCTCCCGAAAGCTTTTCTTCTCTTGCCAGACCACATTCTCCAGAAAGGACTCATCCTCTTGCCAGACCACATTCTCCAGAAAGGACTCATCCTCTTGCCAGACGTCATTCTCCAGACGGAACTCTTCCTCTTGCCATACCTCATTCATCTGACGGGTCTTCTCCTTCTGCCGAGTCACCTATTCGTGCCAGGTCCAGATCTCCTCTTGCCTGGCGTCGTTCTTTCCAATTATTTGGATTTAACTATGAACAACTTAGACTCATGCGACTTATTCCTCACAAGAATCTGAACCGAATATTCGAATTTCGAACATACGCGTTTCCTCTCCATAATACAATTCAATTGAGAAAATGTAACAATATCAGTAAACCCCTGCCCACCGGAGAACAAGTTGTACTATCAATGCCTAATGGTGATGTCTTTGCATTGTTTGAACAAAAACCCCAAGGAACGATTCTTCGTGGAATTTACACATGTGGAAATAGACATGTTGACTCCAAGGAAAGGCGGGCGAAAATAAACATGTACAGCGGCGCAATTGATGAATTGACCTCGAAAGAAAAAACAGAATCTCCATTAGGCTACCCAGCAAGACTAATTCCAAAGCTTTATAAATTAGTACGTGTGTAAACCACAATTCTGCATACCGTTAAATCGTTTTAAAATTATGTTATACTTTTCAATCTAGAGCTAGCAATCTAAACGCTCCAATCTTGTTTTCTGCTGGCCCACAGTACGTAGTGGCGTAAGGTGCCAATATAAAACGAGATTGAAGAGTTTAGACTGTTACCCCAGATTGCAGAGTATAGCTTGGCGGTACCGGTGTTCATAGTTAATATATTTTTAAGCTAAAATATTGATATTTTTAAAATGAAAATGATGATCGAATGACTACGCATGTTGTTATAGGCCTGTATTATTATTTCCGGTTCTGCGATCCCTTTTTCTTTAGTTATTCGCTTTTTCGTTGACATATAAATTCTCTAATTTGTTACTATTTTTGAAATATACGTTAATATTAAACTTGAGGAAACTTCTAATTCTTTCTGATAAACCTTGTATATAAGAAAGAGTTAAAAGCTTATAATTTTTATCGAGTGTTTCTTACCGTTTTAACCTTTTATTATTACTAAAGTTACTATAAAGTTCATGTGTTCTTTCTTTAATTATATTTTTTACAAGAGGTAATGCATTATTGTTAAGAATGCAGGTTTCTCCAATTTAGTTAATATTATGGTCCATCATCTTTTTTTTATAACTGACAAATCAAGGTACTTTAGAGTGTTGTTTTTCTAAATATCATGAGTGAATTGAACTAACTCCTCAATGCTGTTGAACACATCGACAAATTCCTGGATTTTTGTAGTAGGAATGATGGCAAACACATCATCGACATAACGTTTGTAAAACAGCGGCCTGAAATTTAAAAGTGTCAAGGCTCTAGATTCTAAGTCTTCTAATACGATATTAGATATGATTGAAGATAAGGAGATCCCATTGGACAACCTGATGTTTGTTTACAGTAACATTTATTGAAAGAGTAAACTGAATTGTTAAAAACTGTTCAAGTAACAAGCAACAACTATTTTGTTCATTGAGATTTTTGTTAAATTTCTATAGAGATTTAATTGTTTTTCTACACATTTCATAGCCAAATCCAGAGGGATATTGTCAAACATGAACAACACATCTAGAGACACCATGGAATGGGAAGAAGAAATTTTGAAGTGTTTTATTTTTTCTCTGAAGTCCCAGCTATCTTTTATAAATGAATCTGTAGTACCTTGAACTCGTTTAAAAACTGTTGCTAAATATGACGATGAGTTCTAAGTTTATGAACCATTGGCAGACGCTATTAATCTCCATTCTTTATTTGGTTTATGAACTTTAGGAAGAGCATAAGCTTTAGGCACAATCGACCCCCTAGATTTCAATCGGTAATACATTTGATCATTGATATAAGATTTATTATGCAATGTCACCTGAGATATGTATATTCGAAATATTTTTAAACCATTTTTTTAACCTGATATTACTGATGGCGTTTAATTCTTTCAAAATTTTGTTTCTTCTTAATTCAAACGTTTCGGTGCATGTTTCTCGTTTTCCATATTTAGGTTTATGTAGCATATCAGCCTGTGATTTTGAAAAGTTATGAATAGAGTTTTCGTCTATAGATGTTAGTAAACGATGTTTGAGAAACAATGTGTAATTTACTAAATTGTTGAAATTAATGATTACATATTTGATTTCACAATTAAAAATTTCCTTTTGATATAAAGCTTTGGTTCTATCTAGTTTATTATGGACATTAAAATGTGAGTTATTCAAATCGAACTTTTTAGTTAAATTTTCAATATGTGCAGGAACAATAGAATCTTTCCTGAACCTGATGAGTAAGGTGTGTTAATCTTTTAAGACGATTAGTTTCCTAGTTGGAGTATATGTGCAATCTATCCCATTGTTCGATTACGTGAAAGACCACAAAAATTATAAGCCCAAAATTCAGGGCAAAGTCTCAAATGTTATCCTTTCCTTAAACGTTTTATGATGAAGATTTATCTCATTTAGATAGAATAAGACAAATTACTTTGCTCATACGCTTAATATATATGTTTATCTAGTTAAAAAAATAAAATAAACTGCCGTTTCAACCCGTCTTTCGGTCTTTCTCAAGGTAAAAACTACAAAAGAGTCTGAAAAACAAACATTTTTCATAACAATTCAAATATCTAATTCCATAGATCTAGTGATATATTTAAAATCGAATAAAATAACAATACCAGTTAAAAATCATTACGTGAACAAATCGTCATTGGCACGAAAAAATTTGACCTTAACCCTATGGAAATTAAAATAGACAACGTTTTTTATTTTTATTAAAAAGTTAAAAATCGCCAAAGTAGATGGTACATTTTCAAAAACCACTTATCGCTTATTTTCTTCAATACAAAATGAAAGTCTCACTTTTAAGCTTCAAATGTATTGAAGGGAAAAATCTAGGCTTCCTTTAGAGGTAAAAAAAGGAAAAATATGCCCTTTTCCCGCGAGACTTCTCGTAGCGTTAGATAGCACCCGTATTCTGTCAACAATATGCTTCTGTCAACAATACCTTTCAATTTGTTGGGTATGTGATGACGAATCCGTAGTTCGCGCGCGAACTGTCGAACCTCAGCAGTGGAAGTCCAGTTATTTGTTCTTATGATCAACCGTTGGTTTTCTTTTACGGATTATATGTGCAAAAACTCTCGCTGCATTATACACACTACAATTAATAGTCCAGAGGTTGGATTTTTCGGAAAAATCTCCACAAAGCTCGTCATCCAGTTCAGCCAAATGTTTGGGCTTGAGAGAAACCTGAATGTTGATGTTTCTCCGTGTCCTGAAGCCTGTCCTTCTCCGTTTTTGGCTGGTTCTAGCTGCGGTTAAGTAGGCACTGGTATCATAGCATATTTGTAAGTGCGGTTCAAAACAATCGAACGCGCAGAACTCCCGACAATGCATCGGAAAACAATGCGGATTACCCTGGAGTTGGGGGAGCCAATCAAGACGGAGTCAATGCGATGGACCGGCGGAATCTCGGAACTTTTAGGTGGATGGATGGACTCAATAACGACCTGCAAGAATGCTACGATACGAGTATGGCCCCTGAACGATAAGGTTAAATTGCACTACTGCATGCTCTGCGGTGCGAGAAACACCCAGAGCTCTCGCACTTTTCGCATCAACATCTGCGAGACCATGCCGAAACCCTCCGGTTAAGAGGCTGTATAAGCCGAGCTCCTACTCTACCACACCCAGAAGACCAAAAGACGAATGCATGAACTCACCACAAAGATAGGCTGGGCGAGACAATACGCGTCCCGCATTCAGTGTGTCATTGACTACGTAACATCTGGAAGGAATTTCACCGCCATTTTCACACTCAGCATATTGTGGACAGAATACGGGTACCGCCTGACGCTAGGAGAAGTATAAAGTGAAGGAAGAGGTGAATGAGATAAAACCAACACTTTTTCTCTGACCAATCTCGTCTTTTCCAAGAACTTCCAGTTACTGTCGACCATTCGCCTAAACTGCAGGAGTTCGAAGCATTTTGGAGAGGAGTCTACGAAGTCCAATATCTACTGAAAGAAGACTCTGTGACAGGGCAAAGTTTGACTTACCTGTAACTTCAAATTCATATCCACATTAGATGTCTTTTTAAAATTTTGAACCCATCGAGACCAAGAGCGGAAGTCACCTCGGCCAGAAGCACTCGTCAGAAATTGTTCAGTTAGATTATTTACTCCGTAAATTCTGTTTCCATGTGCCTAACCTCCATCTGTCAAACCGAGATCAAAGATAACAACTACACAAGCCAGGGACGGGACGTCCGATCAGATGCTTACCAGGAGTTGCTAAAGTGCCTATCACCAACCATAGTCCAAGCATCCCACGTTCCCATGGTTACCGGCTCTAATCCAAGATGGCGGGCCACAAACAACCCACATAATGAGTACCGTATCTGACTGCTATCCCCATTGGTCTATCAGGGTCGAGTCATCACGTCAAGGGAATGCCAGGGTTCCGGCACACTCGAATTGCTATTTCGGAACGTACAACAACCACTGGTAACTGCCTAACTATCACCATGGTTACCGCTTCCTGCCCTGAATCAACGTTGGGCCAGTCGGATTCTCACTGGACGCCGCCATCTTTTGCCACTCTCTAACGCCATGTCACGAAGGCGTGCCTTTACACGAGCAACCACGACTCTGGTGTTACTGAACCCAACTTATCAGTAACCAGGGGACGACAGATAAACGCCATATCACCAGGACACGTAACGTCGTGACCCTGAAACCTTAACAAATGATCGGAAACCTAGTGAACGGGAGCTCATGGGCCGAAACTCGGTAATATTCGGTAACCGTGTATCGTCGCACCATTTCCAGATGTACTAGGATTGATATTGTCTTGATTACACCCAGAAGCGCATATGTATGTATATTTTTATTGGCGATTAATTGTTTAAGCACCGACGAAAGATTTTTCTCTGCGCATGCGCGCTTCCGTCAGGTCGAGGTTAGGTCAATTATCACACATAGATTAACGAAAACGTTCAGATCGAGTCTAAATCTTCTCGAGTAAGAGATTTGGGTGCGAATGGATCCTTTTATTTGTTTAATTCCATGAGCTAAATCAATAAAAAAAATCATTTAGTTAAGAATTTGGTCAGATCACATGTTGCTAAATATTAGATTTTTATTTGTTTTTATATTCATTTTAATAATGGCAGTGAAGTACAGAAGATGCCGCGAAAATTTTGGTTAGCACTTCACATTGAATCCCATCGTAATTTTGAATTTCCCGTCCTAATTCTTGTAGCTCGAGAAGTTCAGAAACTTTCAAAACTCCCTAAGTGTCGAACCCTATGATGGATTTAGGCCTAGATTTATAAGGATGCGAGAATTCCTTTACGCCTAGGTAGTTTTTGCGAAGTAAAATTGTTCTTAGTATTAGTTTAGTTCACAGTCCCGCCACTAGGCGCGCTTTAGGTTGAGACTCGGTAAGCGTCGATCTCCGATGTAGGCTTTAGGATTTAGGGTAGAATATCGTATTCTTAGTTATACCTATTAGTTTTATTTTAAATATTTTTGTGAATTGTCACTGAAATCGGTTATACCGTAGTCAACGACCATTTTTAGTTCATAGCTTCCCCGGTAGTTGCGCGGTTACTTGATGTTTGTGAATGCAACTTCATGCGAGCACCCTTCGAGTTCACGGTCTTGGTGCTTCGCATGAAATCTGTCACTTTCGTTCTTGGTCTGCTAGCGGCAGCAAGTGCCTTGATTATTATTTCATCTTTGTGGCCTCCATTGAGCGTAATTGGAGAATTGCGGATTGGAAATACATTCACGAATCGAATAGAACTGTCTAAAGCTAAAAAAAAACGTCTGGAATCATGCACAAGGTAAACCTTTCGTATTATCGGCAAGCGACGCAATCATGAGTTTGGACCTCGGGCCTTTTAGATTTTACTCCGATCTGATCCATTGCCTCGCTTGGCCCCTTTGTTTCTTTTGATTGCTTGTGCGTTAGTTAACCTTGATTTATTCTTTTTCTTTGCTTGTGTGTAAAAGTCGAGTCAGTGCATAGGGTTTTCGTGTTAAAGTTCTTTCGCGTGTTCGCTTCGATTAAATAATGGCCATATGTTTGGGATTTCTGACCATCGACCACGTGGTCGCGTTGTGGTCATTTGTCGGTTTGAAATCCTCATTGTTAGTTTCCGAGCAATTCCAGCTATAGAATCGCGCGATATTCGTCCCGATAATTGTCATGTCAATGTTGTAGATCCTAGAATCTTTATTTTGTCGATAATAAACATCGTGTTATAGCAATTTCTGGATAAAATAGCCGTTGTGATTTTAAGAATCACCCCTGAGGTTCCATGTCCTTTAGTTTTCCTTATTTTAAGATTTCAGGTACAATTGAACGAATCTTAGCTTTTAAACTGCCGGGCAAATTGAATTCCTTATTGACTCCTTTTTTTTAGTTTGATAACGGGCCTGGCTGGCGCCCATGAAAAAAATAAAACAATAAACCACAAAACGATATACGTGTGCCCACGCATATACGTATATAAATACGTATATGCCTGAGCACACCGTACCTATTGTGGGGAAAATCGCCATTCGTTGAGTGCTATAAACCAGCGCTCGCAACTCAGAGAACATGAATAGCTTCAAGGAGCCGTGCAATGCCCTTATAACAACTGACAATGGATGTCCACCCATCACTACCGAGGAGGTGAAAAAAGTATTAAGAGGCATGAAGAACCATTCCGCTCCGGGACTAAATGGTATCAAGACCTCCTGGTGGAAGATGTTTCCTTCAACCCACCAGGATCTGGACCGCATCTTCACCCTATATCTAACGTTGGAAGAGCCTATTTCGGAGTGGTTGGTGGAAGGGCATACAATACTTCTGCCAAAGATGGGTAACGTAGCTGACCCAAAGAATTACGGGCCAATCACTTGTCTGAACACACTGTCTAAGATCTTAACAGCTTTCCTAAATGATAGAATTATTCGGTCAATCGGACCTGTGTGGCATGAAATGTATGAACAACGCGGTTATAGATTTGTCTGCAAAGACGCAGCATTCCATTAACGTAACCTATCGATGGCCTGGATTGATTACCGGAAAGCTTTCGATTGAACCTCCTAGACATATCATTGGCCTTTGGAAAGCTTAAAGGTTCATCCGCACATTGTGAGGTTCATAGAGAGATTAATGCCGCTTTGGAAAATCAGATTTAGCATCTCATCTGGAAAACATCGTGTGACAACTAACAAGGTCACCTTTCAAAGAGGTGTCTTTCATGGCGAAACCATGAGACCGCTCGTCTTTTGCCTTACATTGTTGCACAAGGCCACTTATGTATTTTACATGGATGATCTTAACATCTATGCTAAAAATAAAAAGCAATTACAACTAGCTCTGAGGATTGTCGAAGAATACTCTCAGAAAATTCGAATGGAGTTGGGGTTAGAAAAATGCGCCAAGGTTCGTTCGAAGCGAGAAAAACTTAATGGCATCCCTGACAATAAACATGACTTCCTATCAATAATGACGGTTTATACCTCTGCAATTTTTTTTCACCAACAATAACTATATTCTACATCAACAGCCATAATAAAGACACAAAGCCGTGTTGAAACGTTAAAGTTTAATCAACACACGAACGGATGACCAGAAAAATTCTTCCATTTCTTTCAAAGAAATTACTCATATGTACAGCGGGGTAGTTGATAAATTCACCCTAAAAGAAATCGCAGGGTGTCCATTAGGCAACCCAAAACTAATCCCAAAGCTTTTTAAAACAGTACGTTTGCATTGTGCAATCCACAATAGAGGAGGTGACAAGCAAAAGCGCACAAGTACAAAATGGAGAAAATTGAGTTTAAATGATGTTTTAGATCTTTCCCATCAATTATATCGCTTTGAATAGTCAAAATCGAGCTCAACGTCATCTAAGGTCTCTTTTTGTCATGTCTTGCTCGATTTTTACTATTCCAAACGATATAATTAATGGGAAAGATCCAAAATATGATTCTAACTCAATTTTCTTCATTTTGGATTTGTGCCTAATGGACACTCTGCCATTTCTTTTAGGGTGAATTCATCAACTGCCCCGCTGTACATACGAGTTGTTTTGAAAAATGTCGTTTCATAAAAATCGACAAATTTATTTTTAACCTTCAATTTTTTGGTCAAACATATATTTTTTAAATAAATGGTTACAAAGAACGAAAAGGGCGTGAACAACCATATAGAAATTGACGTAGATAACGCTTTTTTCATTGCTATCAAAAGATTTAAGAATTACCAAAGCAGATGGTATATTCACAAAAACCATTCATCATTCACTTTCCAAAATACAAAATAAAAATGCCACTTTTAACCCTCCGTCCCTCACGTGGGGTCTAGGCGGACCCCAGATGCACTAATTTCCTTATGATATTCGCAATTTTGCATCCCGTTGCCTATCGCGTTGAGTATCTTTCCTCTCAATAGTTCTCAAGACGCCAGTAAGAGCACTTTAACCTCTGAGGTATGTAATCCCTTTTTTCCTAATGTTTTTGTAGAAAAACGTGATTAGAGTCCGCTCAGACCCCACGTTCCTATTATTAGTTTTATATAGTCTTGTCAAGTTGATGCCTCAAGACTGAATTTGCAATAAAAATTTGCGAAGTTTTCGCATATTCAAAGTGTTGTGTTTGTTTCTTCCACTTTATATTTTTGAAGTGTGATTTCGTTAGTAGGTAGTATAGGGAGGTTGTCTTTTGTATCTGATAAAGTTTAAACTTTATTTTAAACTTTCTACTTGAATCCAGTTTGCTTTGATTACCTACCATATTTTTGTTCGTGTTAATAAAAAGTAAAAATAATTTTTTGGACGCCGGTCCAATGCGATTCCGCACCGCTTGCGTCGTGAAAGTGAGTGGGGTCCACGTAGACCCCACGTGGGGGACGGTATCTCACACTTGCACGTGGGGGACGCAGGGTTAACCCTCTCACAGGCTATAAAAGCCTGGTCGCTACATCCCCTATTGTACCCCATATTCATTTAAGGTCCCTAAAGTAACCTATTTTCAAGATTTGGTCCCTGTGGCACCCTATTTGCAGCCAATAATGCAACTTTAAAAAAGTTGATGATAAGATTAAAGCTTCCAAGAGTCAGGGATTTTGAAAAAAGTAACAAATCAGGGAATTTATGTAAGAAGTAACTAAAAAATAATCGGGGCTGCTACATAGTTACTATTAGTCACTTTTATTTCAATAAATTAACTCAAGGGTTAATCACTATTTAATTCAGGTCTATACCTATTTCTGAATTGTCTTGAATTCTTTTGAAATATTTCAGGGTATTTTTAAAGATTCCGAGAAATTTTTAATAGATTTCAATAATTTGAATGGATTTTAAAGATTTTAGGGGTATTTTTAAAACTTCTGACGCATTTTCAAGATCTCTTAATTTGAAATATTTTAGGGGATTGTAAAATATTCCAAGGAATTATTTATTAATTTACTTGATTTGAAGGGATTTCAAAGTATTACCGGGCCTATAAGGTTTGCAAATATTTTGAAAGACTTCACGTTATTTTATAAGATTTCCGAGTATTTCTATTACTTTAAGGGATTTTAATAGCTCTCTGGGCATCTTAATCAGTTTTCCAGGATTTCTGTGAATATCATCATAGAATTTTACGGAATTTTATAATATTATAGGGCATTTTAAAGAATTTATTCACGAGAAGTGAGGTATTTTGAGAAATTTTAAAGGAGTTTAAATATTTTAGGGAATCTTAAAAGATTCCAAGGAATTTTCAGTTGATTTTAATAATTTGAAGGGATTTAACAGAACCTATAAGGTTTTAGAATATTTTAAAAGATTCCACGGGATTAGTTGAAAGGGTTTTTTAATGCTTTCAATGTATTTTATTAAATTTGCCGGAATTTTATTTAAGAGAAGTGACATATTTTGTAGGGTTTGAAGAATTTGAAGAGATTTTAAATTATTTGTTGGAATTCACCCTGAACTCCCATTAATTTATCCCGAATTCTTTTAAATTCTTTTGAACTTTTTCAATTCATTATAATTCTTCTAAATTTGATCAATTCAATGGATTTTTTTTGACGTTTAAAAAGTTTTTATTTAATTGATCCTGATTATCAATTTATAAAATGATAAAAGGATTTGAAATAGTTTAAGGTATTTTTGCAAATTCCTTAGCATTTTAAAGAGCTTTAAAAAATTTCAAAGGATTCAAAAAGATTTGAAAGGATTTGAAATATTTTAGGAAATTTTAAACTATTCCCAGAATTTTTTTATTTATTTTCATAGTCTGAAGGGATTTCAAAGACTTTGAAATATTTCAGGGTACTTTAAAAGATTTAAAGGAATTTTCAAGAGATTTAAAGAGATTTAAATATTTTTTGCAATTCATCTGAATTTGTTTTAATTCCACCTGAATGGTTTTGTAATCATTAGTCACTCCTTTCGTTAGAAATTCGTAGGTCCTTAAAGATTTGATTTCTTTTTAATTCACCCTGAATTCTTTTGAATTCTTTGAAATTCTCTTAAATTTTTGTAATTTACTTGAATTCTTCTAAATGAACTTGATTCTTTTTAAATCAATGGATTTTTTTAAATCCTTTTAAAATTGTTATTTAACTGATCCTAAATTCTTCTAACCTCGCCTTGAATTCTTAAACATTTCATCAAATTCTTTTTCATTCCCTTGAATTTTACCAAGCTCATTTCAAATTTACTGAATTTAATTAGGTTTAGTCATATCTTTAAATTGTTTTCAATTTATTTGAATTTTTTTAATTCACCTTGAATTTTTAAAATTCCATCGAATTCTTCTCGTTTACCTTAAATTCCTGTAAATTAATTCCAATTTTACGGAAATCAATGGACTTTTTTTTTATTTTTAAAATTTTTTCCAATTTATTTGAATTCTTTTAAATTTAACTTGAATTGTTCTGAAATGTTATGAATTTATCCTGAATTTGTTACCCTTTGAGCGTGAAAAAGTACCCTTTGAGCGTGAAAAAGTACCCTATGAGCGTGACGAAAAGTACCCTTTGGTTCCTATATTTTATCCCATAGGGACTGTGAGGCCTGCTCTAATCTCTTAAAGGGAAAAATCTAAGCTTTATTTTGAGTCAAAAATATGAGAAAATATGCCTTTTTACAAAAAAATAAAATTTGTGTTTGAAATTCATTTCTGAAGGTCAAATATTCATAAAAAAAAAGTTCTCGTGATCAACGGAAAGGGCGTAAAAGCCTATCCTGCACTATAAAATTTTAGTATTGCCATTAGAAAAATTAAAAGTCGCCGAAATAGACGATATCCTCGAACATCGCAAATTTTTGCTTATATACTACTATTTAATAGCAAAACCCGTTGTCAACGTTTGACATAGATCGGACAATTTTTTTGTGGGTACACATCTTTAAAATTATAGTGTCCATAAATTTGTAGAGCTTTGTGTGATTAATAATTTTTCTTCTTAACATTATCTCCTGTCTCGCATATTTTTTTCTGGAAAATAAATGGAATTGGATCGTGCTTTGGCATATTTCTTCAGGACCCAAAAAAGAAAGGTGAAGTTCTGTAATCTGTCTTCTTTGACTACGGATACTGATGCAGTACTAAGCCAGTACCGCGCCTGTATCAAAACTGTACTTCTGACTAGTCCAACTGGAAATACATTCAAGCGAATACAAAAAAATAACAAGAAGATCGTTCATTTTTCTCGAGCTTCAAGAGAAAATACTGGTGCTTCATTTTATTAAATTGTAACATATATGTATTAGTCTTATAACATATTCAGATAAAAGATTTTATCTAATATAAAAAAATTGAATTAATATAATGGAAAATTTAAAGCTATAAGTAAAAGTTTTGAGTTGTTTATAGTTTATAGTTTTTTTGAACGAAAATTGACCGACAGTACAATTCCTAACGGATATTTAACAATAACTTATTTTACAACCAACCCTCGGAATCTTTGAAATCTTGTAATCTGGTATTCATGTTTAGGAAAAACTTGAACCACAATTTACACTTGCAGCATATTTCGAACAGTGTACGTTCAAAAGTCCGATCATGAAACTCTCAGATTCAAATAATCATAATATTAAAATTAGTAATAAAAATTCAACATATTAATGTAGAACCTAGCTTTCTTTAAAACGTAAAAGATTACGTGAATGATGACATCAGCTTTAATTAAATTGTTAACCGATTTTGTTTCTCTGAAGCTGAATCTTATCAGATGTAAGTATCTCAGAAGAACACAAGCTTGACGTCTTGAATTTACGACATAATGGCTATAGTATAGACTATATAATTCAATAATACACTAGAATATTCATTGTTTACATTGTTAGTCCAATTCTTCATAACATACATTAATCAGTTTTTCCTTTAATTTGAAAAGATGAGGATTGACTGTACTCTGGTACTACCCTTGGCGGTTGTTCTCAATTCCATTGGTGCGTATAATAATATATAATATATCTATAATTTTAGGTAAATTTGTCAAGCCTTACGCGAATCAGGATTTTTGCGATTCAATCTACATGGAGCAATTTTACACGAGCCCAAGTGTACACGCCTCTGTAAGTGAAAAGAATGAAGTTCTCATAGTACCGCGTCGAAGCCAAATCTCGTCCTCTCGTAGAAATAAATAAATACATATAACTGTCAAAATTTGACGGTTAGCTTCACTATCCCAGAGTGTAAAGTTGACCATCCTGTAGTTTGAATCTCATTATCTCAGGAATTTTAGCTTGATTATCTCGGAGTGTTAACTTAATCATATCAGAGGGTCAACTTTATTATCTGTTGTCCTTCTCCTACCTACATATATATTCAGATTACTTTAAACACGAGAGGCTAAGGAAACTGCGTCACTGCACTGAATTAAAACATTCGGTCGAAAATGTTGAGAATAAGCACTGATTAATAAGTGACGCCTGTTTCCTTAATCCCTCGGAGGTATCGAATGTGACGTTCAAAATCAGCACGAAAACCACTCAAGCCACTCTCCAACATGTTCTCCACATTTTATTAACTCTCGACACGTGTTTGGAGCATCAACTAATGGTTTAAATAATTTTAAAATGTTGTGTGACAGGGAAAACGTGACACCTAACGTCATTCGATCCAAAAATGCGTTTCGGGTGTCGGGTGTGTTCGCTCGGTGTTCAGTAGAGGTCGTGACCCAGCCACTTCTGTTTGACATTCTGGAGTGTCGATTTGACTATGCTGATAGTGAGTCTCAATCACCCTTGGATGTTCAAACAGAGTATAAAATTATGGTTGTCTGACTATGAAGAAAAAATTGTGGATGGTACTTGGTACTACCTAGAAGATCAAACTGACCATCTAAATTTTGACACTCCAATTTTGACTAACCATTTTTTTCCGTGTACTCTGCTCTCAACTCATTGAAGCCAAGTGTCCCCCTGGGGTGGGGGTATCGTAAACAAATTAGTTGGTTGCCCAGAACGTGCGAAAAAAATGTGGGAAATGTGCTGGGTTACAGGTTTGAGCCTGTATCAGGGAGCTTTATGGTCGAGCCTGCATTTGGAAGTCCTCAGCCTCTAACAATAAGCCACTCTGAGTTCAAGTTAGCTGCCATAAATTCTTCAGGTTCAGAGAAAAGCTGCTGTTGGACTAAAATTGTTCATTTTCACTCATTTTCGTAATGGCTTCAAAACTATAAATTAAAAAAAAATTAACATTTTTTTTTATAAATCTGTTCTTAATATCTAAGGCTCGCTACGACTCAACAAATATTGCAATTTTATGCAACTTTCGAGATGTCTCAAATTTTGTTATTACTTTATTGAGATATTAAAATTGGACAAAATGCATCTTTACTGAGAAGAGAACAAGTTCATAAAAGGATAAATAAATTGCCGAATAATTTCTTAAACAAAATCAAAGAAGTGAAAAAAGTATACGTTTTACGTGTTAAACTCCATAAGACACATAAATTGCTCCACAACGTACTAAAAATAATTTTATTTCAACAAAAAAAAAACGTATTTATTTGTTTCTACGAGATAACGATTTGGCGTCGACGCGGGTTGAAAAATCTGAAATGTATATTATTAGGCCATTAAAGAGATAACGACTGTAATATAGATTATATAATCCAATAAAACGCTGCAATATTAATTTTTTGTATTTTTTTTCAAATTCTACATTAACAGACATTAATTAGTTTCCCCTTTGATTTGAAAAGATGAGGATTGTATATATTTCGGTCTTATCTTTGGCGACTATCCTTAATTTTATCGGTGAATATAATAATGTATAATATATCTATAATTTTACGGAAAATATTTTTAAGTCTGACGCAAATCAGAATTTTTGCAGTTTAATCTGCATGGAGCAATTTTGCACGAGCCCAACTGCGCACGTTTCTGCAAATACAAAGTATAGAGTTTACACATTACATTATTAAAAGTTTGATGAAGTTATAAATTTATGTTTTCAAATATATTTTTAAATATTTTGAATTCAGAAGAGTTCTAGTGCTTTGATTTGGTAGTTAAGTATTTAATACTGAAATCGACAAGTTTTTGGGTTAATGTAACATATGGGTTAATGTGGCACATGAGGTAATGTGGTACATGAGGTAGTGTGGTGCATGAGGTAATGCAACCCCCGGGATAATGTTGGACCCAGACCCACGATTCCTGATGCGCCGGCGACATCTTTTTATAATAGAGAGTGTTGATTTAAGTGAATAAATAGGCAATTTTCATCGACTTTTTCCTTGACAACTACATTGACAATATCAACCACGTTCACAACTTATACCAACATATGATTGCGTGTTTTTGTAATATCTAATTCTCTGTTTAATGTTGCAGGGTTGAGTTTACATTTCGAGTGCTTACCTGATGGTGAGCCTATTCCTGGTGTTCCACGCAGACCTTCTTTAGAAGACATGTTTCCTCATACCAGTCCTCATTCTCCAGAAAGGACACTTCCTCTCGCCATACCTCATTCTTCTACCGGGACTTCTACACCTGCCGAGTCATCTCTTCGTGCCAGGTCCAGGTCTGCTCCTGGCAGGCATCGTTCCTTAACCATACTTGGATTTAAACTTGAAGAACTAAGATTTCTTCGATTTATTCCTCACAAGAATGCGGACCGGGTATTCGAACTTCGAAAATACGTCTTTCCTCTTGATAAACCAATTCAATTGAGAACATGTAAAAATATCCATAATCCCATACCAACCGGCGAACAAATTGTGTTATCATCGCCCAATGGTGACATTTTTGGAATATGTGAAAAAACCAACAAAGAAACGATTCTTCGTGGAATTTACACCTGCGGAGATAGACCTGTTACTTCCAAGGAAAGGCGGGCAAAAATAAACATGTACAGCGGCACAGTTGATGAATTGACGCCAGAAGAAATCGCAGAATGTCCATTAGGCAAACAAAGCCAACTACCAGAGCTTTTTAGAGTAGTACGTGTGTAAACATCAATTATTCACAGTGTTAATTTGATTATCTTTTTTCATTTTCCCCTGCGAGGAGGGTACATTTTGATCGCGCGCTGGACGCACATCTGTCAGATTCCCGCTTCGCGCTCGGTTTTAGGTTTCTCCCATGTTTATGCATGTTTCTTTTAAAATTATAGGTCTAAACATTGACAACTATTGTATTTTGTAATTTAAAATTACTTTAGGTAAAGCTCCTTCGACATTAACGAATACAATCAAATGACTGGTCTGGCGTTTCAAGCTCGATTAAAGTGTGTCAAAAATGCGAAATTTTCTGTATTTTGTTAAATTTTATTACATTAAATATATCTGCTTATTAATATATCTGTTTATTACATGAAAAGTATCCTTCTTTGAAAAAAGTCACATAATTTTTGACCTTCTATTTTTAAAGTATTCTCAAAAATCACTCATCGTTTTTTTTTTATAAATTGATACACTTGATGTTGTGCTGCAAAGTTAAAAAGGTGAACAATGTCAAAAATGCCTTCCAGAAATTGCGGCAGTCGCTGAGGTTAATATCTTTTACTACCATTAATACACTGCCTAACAGGTGCGAAAAGTTTAACGAGGAACTTGAAAGTTCTCCAAGAAGGCAAGGAGTAAAATCAGCCGTATTTGCAATAAATTCCAATAGTCTGAACCAAAAGAAGATGAATCATCAAATAAAAAAGACAAATTTTGAGAGAAAATGATTCTCAACCCGAAAATACAAATTTTCAATCAAATAGTCGAATTTTTGACGAAAAAGTTTACGTTTTTAATTGCTGATTTACAAAAATGTACACTGTTGAAAATGTTTGGAATTCTGCAACACTTCTACAATACAAGCGTAAGGTAAAATTACAAAGAAGATATTGGAATTGCGAAACTGCAATACATGTATTGCAAGTGTTGTAATTGGTAGAGTCACCGTAGCGCAAACTCTACAAGGTATTGTAAAATTCCAATACAGCATGTATTATAGCGTTACCTTACGTTTCGGAAATGAGCTTCCAATACATTTATTGGAAGTTTCCAGCAGAAATTGTTTACAGTGTATGTATGCAGAGGTATCAGAGGTGTATCAATAGACCATATGTTGGAAATATTGCTTTTAGCTTACGCCGACGATTTGGCTTTCTTCGCGGACTCCCTGGTTGGAATGCGTAAGATTCTTGAAGGATTATTGGATTACTGTAGGTTAAATGAGCTCGAAGTTAACATAGAAAAAACAAAAATTGTAATCTACCACCTTTTATGTACGTAATCTGCGAGATTGATATTGTTAAAATTTACATCTACCTGGGCACCCCGTTCAAACAAATCTGCACTTTTTGTCAGGGCGAAAGATGATGCTTTTCGTAAATCTAACCTCGCTGTAGAAGCAATGATTTCTCTGATTCACAGATTAAAACTTAACTCATGGAACCCTATTGTTCGACTTTTCGATAGTCTTGTATCCAGCGTTTTAATGTATGGTACGCACGAATGGAGTCTCAGATATTTGGATTTGATATAAAAAGTTCAACAAAGAGTTTTTGGGTCAATCCTAAATTGGATAGAGAAAATTCTCAATATGTCCGACGATCGATAACCGAAGAAACGTTATTTAAGATTAAGAGAACTGGATATATTACAATATGATTTGTCAACCCTAGGGAAATACAACTGGGTCCGCCAGGTTAGAATTATATTCAAAAAGATTGAGATAGAGGGCGATTGGGAAAATCTTTCCCTTGCCTCTTTGCAACAGAATAAATCGGCATGGATAAGAGCTTATGATAAAATATTACATCTAGAAAATTTATGGCGAGCCTACTCGTCCTCTGCTCTTATATTTTATCCTCAATTAATCTTGCGAGAAGGACCTCAGAAATATTTAACTCTGTCAAGAACACCACTCCGTTTTATCAGAATTATAGCACAATTAAGGTTAATAAATAAGTTCATACCTAGACTTATAATCAAGAATAAAACCTTTGGATGAAAAAATATTGCCTGAAAATAACTCGGGGGACCTTTCTATAAATTATAATCCTACGAGGTTCATTTTGCCAAATAAGAGCAATATTATAGAATCTTCTGAGATTGAAGTTACCACTACGAACAGTGAAATCCAAATGACATTCCGAGCATCCCGATTTCAAAATCTCATCATTTTAATTCCAGCTCACTGCGAAAATGTAAAAACAATATATTAGACGAACACTCCTATATCACTATTCCTGCCGAATCGCAATTTGATTACAATCCTTTTGAAAATACACCAACTTTATTAGAATATGTTACAAATATTTTAACTTCTGCCGAAAGAATCGATAAGCGATAATATTCAGTATATTCTCACATCCAATATCCCTCACTATAGTTGTAATCAGGAAAATATTTTTCCAATCCATCAAAAGCAAAAGAAGAGCGAAAAAAATCTTACAATTAGTGGGTTTCTAAAAAAAACTGGGGTATCAAAATCTGATCTTTCGCCTCGCGAGCAAGAAATGCATACAATACATCGCAAAGTTTCAGCCAGGTTGTCAAAGGTACAAAATAAACTCACAAAGATGAAAAATGTAGTTCGTCATTTGCAGTACTTGCACAAAAACGATATCTTTGCAGCTATCGACAACGAGCTCAATCAAGTAACAAATGACTTCATTAATTCGTAGTTGAGAAATGTTGGCAAAAGACCCTCTTCCTGCCGCTGGACAGTGGAAGACAAAGTTTTTGCTCTGTCGATTTTCAACCGTAGTCCTAAACTCTATAAACATTCAACGGCTCTCTTTTTACTGCACTCTCTAAAATTACTTAGAAGCGTTTTATCAAAAATTCCTTTCGAAACAGGTATGAATAAAGCAATTTAACAGCAATTGAAACATAAGTATTATAGTTTGCGGAGATTAGATCGAAACTGCTTACTTTTTATGGATGAGGTATTTCTAAGTGCGGGGCTGGCTTAAGAACCGCACAACCAAAAATATATTGTTTACGAAGAGTTAGACCAATTGGGAAGGAGTATCGATCAAACATATCACTCTTTAGTGTTAATGGTTCAAGGTGTACGGAAAAATGGAAGGAAGTTATTGTTTACTATTTTACAAAGAACGCAATAGATACTAACAGTTTTCTTAAAAACCGTGTTGAAGTAATTTCCGAATTGCAGCAGTGTGGATTTAATGTGATAGGGACGGTTTGCGACCAAGGTTCGACAAATAGAGTAGCTGCAACGGAATTGTGCGCAGAATCAGCAAAAGAAAGAGAAAAAAATGCAAATTCCATTTCTGACTCAAATTCTGAATCCAGTAAAACATCTGAAAGCGCAAACAAATAATGAGGCAATGTAGACTCTGAACCATCTGGATCTTCACCTTCTATATCTAAATTATGCTCTCAACGTAAAAATGAATCGCAGGCTTCGAATATTCTGTTAAACGAGTTAGGCTCTGAGCCGCATCTGTCAGACATTGAGGTAGGCTCAGAATCTATAATTTCACCGCAAGAAGAATCGTTTGATGATTCTAAGGTTTTTTATTTTACAGTAAATGGCCAGCCTGTTGTTCTTATTTTTGATGTTACTCATCTTTTAAAGAACACTAGAAATGCAATACTTCGGTGCAATTTTGCTTTTGATGTAGATAAAGTAGCTAAATTTGAATACATTGTAGAAGTTTTTAATTTGGATCAGAAGCAGACTTTTTAAACGCTTAAAAATTTAAACTCATTTTTTTTAACTTTCAAGACAGTTATATTAAAATGAAAGTACAAATTGCTGCTGCACAACGAAGTAGTTCGATTGCTTCTGAGATTGATACATACGTTATCACATGGAATTTTGCAAGCTCAGGCAATTTATACGACAGAGTTGGTAAGTCTAATTTATACTTTGTTTGATTCTTTGAAAAGTTCTGGCGTCAAACCTGAAATCCAAAAAAAAATATCGATGCGAAATATCTCCACGCACCTCTCACACGCAGTTTTGGTTGGACATGTTAAAGAGCATTTCGAAGTGGCGACTTTCAGAGAAAGACAAAAATATTGATGTAACAAAGCAATATCAATTCATCAAAGTCTGGGAAGTAACGATTCGATCGATGATGTTTGTTTGGGGTAATTTGCAAAAACTTGGAATATCATATTTAACCCTCCTAGTACCAGGTGGGGTCGGATCCGACCCCATGTTTTATAGATTCTAGGCTAGCGCATGCGTGGAAGGGAGGAACGTCTCTTCCGCTTGGGTAACCTTTCCTTCAGACAAGTGTGTGGGCAACGCAAAGAAATATTATGTCCCTAATGTTCTTCTCAAAGGAAAAGATACTTTATAGATAAGCGAAAATATTTCAAATGGGTCTTTACTATTTTTTCTTATTGTTTACCAAATTATGCAATTTTTTTTCGTCTTTTTGACATTAGTCATAGATGTTACCATGATCGTGAGTGGTTAAAACATTGTAAGTAGAACACCTTCAAGAATGCAGGAATCGGATTTGAATAGCGGCTTTTAGGTGATATGGAAGAAGTCTGAATTCGCAGTATTAATGGAGAAATTAATGAAAAGAGTTTTATTTTGCTGTATTTTGATGATAAACGATTTTGTGATATTAATAAAAGAATTTTTGTGCAATAAAAAAAGGTGGGGTCGGAGACGACCCCACCTGGTCTTCTGGGTCTGTAATCCCCACCTGGTACTAGAAGGGATAAGTCCACGTAATTTTAATCAGGACGA
>CAKNWT010200022.1:0-10210 GCA_932066315.1 Andricus coriarius | reverse complement strand
GACGATGCTGTGCGTTTGGTGGGATCAGCAGGGTGTCGTCTACTATGAGCTATTAAAACCTGGTGAAACTGTCGATGCTCACCGCTACCACCAACAACTAATCAAATTGCGCCGTGCTTTGCGTGAAAAAAGGCCGGATTATGAAGAAAGACATGAGAAGCTGATTTTTCATCACGACAACGCCCCATCGCACACGTCAAAAATGGTCCAAAACTACTTGAAAACACTCAACTGGGAGGTGCTACCTCATCCCGCTTATTCACCAGACCTGGCCCCTTCTGATTACCACCTGTTTTTGTCGATGGGTCACGCGCTCGCTGAACAACACTTCGATTCGTACGAAGACGTCGGAAAATGGCTTGACGAGTGGTTTGCATCGAAAGATAAAGACTTTTTTTGGCGTGGTATACACAAATTGCCCGAGAGATGGGGAAAATGTATAGCAAGCGAGGGAAAATACTTTGAATAAATTTTATTTTATTTTCTGCAAAAAAAACGACTTTCTCTTGCCTAAAAAACAGCGGATTTAAGCTTATATACCTGGTAAGTTAACATACATAGTTGTTTAAACAATTTATTACGGTTTATAAGTATCTCCTCCTGGAGTAGTGCTAGAAAGTTGCGGATTTTTTTTTAATTTTAAGCTTTTCTTTGACTTTTTAGTTCGAAACAAATAATAAATATTAATATGAATTTTAGCGAAAAGGCTCTTATTAACTATTTCAAGTAAAATTTACATTTAATATGATCCATATAGAAAATTTGAAGAATATTTCATATACCTGTTCAATTTCAGAAAAATTTATTCACAAAAAAGAAAGAGATTGTTTAAAATATGATTCTCTCTAATGTTTATTTATTATTTGTTCATAACTAAAAAGGCAATGCAAAGTTAAACATTTCAGAACAAATCGCAACTTTCTAGCACTCATCTAAGAGAAGATAGTTGTAAACAATAATAATTTGTTCAAACAACTAGTTTTGTTGAACTGCATTAATTATTACCTCACTAAGTGAAAAGTAAACAAAAAGTTTAAAATTTCACAATAAACCATAACTATCTGGCACTATCATAAATTCAGATAGTTATAAACAATAATAGTAATATTTAAACAATTATTTTTGCTAAAAATAATCAATTATCAAGTAATTGCAAATCAAAAATAGACAAATAGTTAAATAATTCAGAAAAAACCGCAACTTTCTACTATTAAGCAAAGAGAATATTATTAACAATAATAAGAAATTATTTAAACCATTATTTTTGTCAACTCAAATTAATTGTTGCTTTTTTTTAGTTAAAAGGTCGACAAAAAGTTAAAATTTTCAGAAAAAACAGCAACTATCTAGCATTAGTATAAAAGAAGATAGCTATAAACAGTAATAATTTGTTTATACAATTATTTTTGCTAAATTGAAATAAATATTGATTTACTCCAAGTGAGAAGTGGTCAAAAAATAGAAAATTTCAGAAAACCCCCTTAATTTATAGCATTATTCAAAGAGAATATTATTAACAATAATGATAAATTGTTTAAATAATTATGTTTATAACATTAATTAACTATTAACTGAATCTAATTGAAAATTGGACAAAAAGTGGAACATTTTTATAGAAACCGCGACTTTCTATCTCTATTCTAAGAGAAAATTGCTGAAAACAATAATAAATTGTCTCAAAAATGTATGTGAACATCGAATTAGCAGTATAAAGTAGAATTTCATGTATTAGAAACAATTTGCATTTAAAAAATGCAAAAGAAATCATAATTAGGGCCGAAAATTCGCGAAAATAATGTTTTCACTTATGTGGGTTTCTTTGGACTCTATAAAAAAGACTTATGTGGATGATTTTTGAAGAGTAATATATTATTTGCATTCTATGGCTAATTCTGAAGAGAAATTGTGAGTTTTAACTTGATTCACCAAATATTGATGATTCTGAATAAAATGTCTAAACCCGCCTTTTTTATTATGGGAAATACGTGTTAAACCAAACAACAACAAAATTCATTTTTTTGTGTGGACTTCAGAATTAATATATCATTCTTTTGTACAATATATAGTCAACATAACCTATTATTTTTAAAATATTGTAAATATTCTCGAATTATTTTTTTTAAAATGCAATTTCTCGATGAAAAACACTAACATAATATAATAAAAAATTGATCCAAATTGTAACTAAAACTGTTCAAAAATTGTAACTCTTATTTGAACCATAATAATTTTGTTTTTAAAGTGCCAATTTTTTCTATAAAACAATAACATAACCTAAAATTATTAAAATATGTGAATCTTCCTTAAAATATAATTGAAAAAAATTAAAAATCCCAATTTCCGACAAAAAACACTAAAATAATCCAAAATTGTTAATTGTAATCTAATTTTTTATTTAAAATGCCAATTTCCTACGAAAAACCTACCTACCTTATATCAATCTGTTACAAAATTCCTAATCCTGTTCAGATTATAATGATTTTTGTTTTCAAACCGAATTTTTGGTGTCATACGCTAAAATAACCTAAATTTATTAAACTTTGTAAATCTTCATTGAAATATATATATTTTTTTGATTTGAAAATACTAATTTCTAAAGAAAAACACTAACTAAATCCAAAATTGCTAAAAGATTCTTAATATTGTTCGAATCATAATGATTTTTGTTTGAAAATACCCAATTTTTGATCTAAAAGAACAAAAACCTAAAAGTGTCATTATCTCTACTTCCCCTCCCCTCATTTACTCTTGTTTCCCTTACTTCTGATTTCCCTTACTTCCCTTTCCATCAGTAATCATCCCATACTGATCCATCCTATCTTACTACCTCTCTCCTCACTTCCGTCCCTCTCTTATCATCATTATCTTTACTTCTCCTGCCCTCATTTCCCCTCATTCCCCTACGTTTCATACTTCTTCTCTCTAAATTTCCCCTCACTGCCTTTACGTGCCCTTCCCTCATTTCCTATCCCCTTATTCCCAAACTTCTCCTACTTCTCTCTCCTCATTTCCCCTGACTTCCTCGCCAGGAAAAAAAGTATGACGGATGGACGGGGCTACGAATCCCTAAAAAATTCTAAGTCCGATCAGAAAATTATGGAACGTGGGCAACAGATAGAAAATAAGAAATTCACACTTTCAGAAAAATACTCTTTTTTCTGATCACCTAGACAGTCTGGTCTAGTCTAGGTTTGGCGCTGATCAGCTAAATACACTTATAGTGAAAAATGATTTTGCAAGTCATAATGAAAAGAATAGGAGTCCAGCCAGCGGTTGAGTGACCTCCAACTGGTGGCTGACCATTAAGGTGGTCCACAAATGCATTGCAATTGCAATTTTCTTGACAGTCAATCATAGAATACGAATAAAATATCACTTTTCAAATATCACCCCCATAAGTCTGTTTCATAGGGTCCCAAAGAAACCCCATAAGTGAAAAAATGGGTTTTGCGAGTTTTTGGCGCTAATTATGATTTTTTTGCTGTTTCTTTAATGCGAATTGTTTCTAATACATAAAATATTACTTTATACTGGAAAATTAATACTTTCATGAATTGTTTAAACAAGTTATTATTGTTTTTAGCAATTTTCTCATAGAATGGAATTAGAAAGAAGCGGGTTTTTCACCAATTTTCCATTTGTTGTCCAATTTTCAATAAGAGGGAAGTGATAGTTCATCAATGTTAACAATAGTGATTGTTGAAACAATGTATTATAATTAATAATAATATTACATTTGAATAATGCTAGAAAGAGGCGATTTTTTTTTAGATTTCCGGCTTTTTGTCCAATTTTCATTTGGAGTTGAGTAATAATGAATTCAAGTGATTAAAATAATTTTTTAAACGATTTTTTAAAATTATTAATAATATTATATTTGAATAATGCTAGAAAGATGCGTTTTATTTTAATTTCTGGCTTTTTGTCCAATTTTCATTTGGAGTGAAGTGATAATGAACTAAAGTGTTCAAAATAATGGTTTAAACAATTTGTTATCATTGTTAATAATATTCTCTTTTCTCAATTGATAGAATGTTGCGTTTTTTATGAAATTTTCAACTGTTTGATAATTTTTTATCAGGCGTGACTTAATAACTAATTATATGTAGCAAAAATAATTGTTCAAACAAATTTTTATTGTTTATGAGTATCTTCATTTATATCGATTGCGCCTGAAAGTTGCGGTTTTTCGGAAATTTTTACCTTTCTGTCCTTTTTTCACTTCGTGTGGTAATAATTAATTAAAGTTAACGAAAAAGTTGTTTAAACAATATAATATTGTTCATAACTATCTTTTTTTAGATAAGTGCCAGAAAGTGGCGGTTTTTTCTAAAATCATTCACTTTACTCCGCCTAATTAATTACTAACGATTAATAAATAAACATTAGGGAAAACTATATTTTAAATAATCTCTTTCATTTTTGTGAATATATATTCTAATAATTTAATATACTGAAGTAAAACACATATTTAAAATATGCTTCAAATTTTCGATACGGATTATATGAATACAACTTTCCCTTGAATAAGTTACTGAGAGACTTCAGTGAGGTGTCAGAAATGCAGCAATTGTTATTGTTATTCTATTCTTTGTTTTTGCCTCTTGTGTAAAACAGCTTTTTTTCTCTAAATTATTTTTTTAAGCATTGGGAAAAGAGCAAAAATAATTAAATTAAAACAACAATACCAGTCGAAAAATCATTTTTGTTGTGGTTGACTTATTATTTGTTAATAAATAAAAAGGCGGTGCAAAGTTAAAGATTTTAGAAAAAACCGCTACTTTCCAGCACTTATCTGAGAAAAGATAGTTATAAACAATATTAAATTGTTTAAACAACTTTTCGGTTAACTTTAATTCATTCATTCATAAACAATAATAATTTGTTGAAACAATTATTTTTGCCGAATCTAATTAGTTATTAAGTCACGCCTAATAAAAAACAGACAAACAGTTAAAAATTTCAGAAGAAGACGCAACATGCTACCTATTAAGCAAAGAGAATATTATCAACAATGATAATAAATTGTTTAAACAATTATTTTGTTAACTTGAATTCAATATTACTTCACTCCAAATAAAAATTAAACAGAAAGGCAGAAATGTAAAAAAAAACCGCATCTTTCTAGCATTATTCAAATTTAATATTATTAATAATTATAATAAATTGTTTGAACAATCATTTTGTTAACTTGAATTCATTATTACTTCACTCAAAATAAAAATTGGACAAAAAGCCAGAAACTTCAACATAAAAAACCGCATCTTTCTAGCATTGTTCAAATATAATATTATTAATAAATAAAATAAATTGTTTAAACAATTATTTTGTTAACTTAAATTTATTATTACTTCACTCCAAATGAAAATTAGACAAAAAGCCAGAAATATAAAATAAAACCGCCTCTTTCTAGCATTATTCAAATATAATATTATTACTAATTATAATACACTGTTTAAACCATCACTATTTCTACATATTCTACGAGAAAATTGCTACAAACAATAATAAATTGTTTAAACAATTCATGAAAATATCTAATTTTCAGTATAAAGTAATATTTTATGTATCAGAAACAAGTCGCATTAAAGAAACCGCAAAAAAATCTTAAATAGCGCAAAAAACTCGCAAAACCCTTTTTTTCACTTATGGGGTTTCTTTGGGACCCTATAAAATAGACTTATGGAGGTGATATTTAAAAAGTGATATTTTATTCGTATTCTATGGCTAATTTTGAAGAGAAATGCTTAGTTTCAACTCGATTGAGATAATATTGAGGATTCTGAATAAGATTTACAAAAACGTATTTTTTTCTTATGGGAAATGCATGTTAAACTTCATGGGGCTTGCAGCAACCCTAAATATCATTTTATTCAAAACAAAAAAATGGATTCATTTTTTGGTGGATTCGAACAAATTTGGGAGGAATTCGAAAACAACATTTTTGGACTACCTTACTGGCCATACGGTCTGGACAGGGGCTAGCCAAAAAAAAACGAAAAAAAAGACCAGGCCCAGGGCAGACGGTCAGGTTTGGGTTGGACCAGCGCCAGAAGATTTTTCCACGCGGGCCCTTCCATTTAAATTTAAAAATACTTTCTAAGTTCTAAAGCCCCCCCTTTTTTTGGGAAAACATTGTATGAATGAAGGGATGTAGATGTAGAAACACAATACTTCTGTAAAGAGCCTGCGTCTTTTAATCTGCATCATTATAACAGAGAAAGATCGCAAATCACAGGGATTACAATCATATACTTCGCGAGAGCTCTTCGCCGACGCGGAATAATTTTCGCGCACCAAATCCGATCGGGTTGCTGTCACGTGAAAAGGTTACGATGGTCGTTAGAAACAGCCCCACCAGTCGCATTATTATCCGACACCTACCCGTTCTAAACAGCTTTTAACGAGCGTTCTAACGAGAGCCCCACCAAATCCCTTTTTAAGGGTAGGTGCGGTTTGGGTATCCGTATATAAAATAACATTTTGAACGATTCTAATTTTGCCAGTTTTAAAATTCTACTTCTATTGAAAACCATTTTTTAACATTTTGAAAGCATTTTTAAAAGAGGGGCCCTCTAAATATAGATGCTAATTGAGCTCTCTGATTCGGAAACTGATCTGACACTTCAAAACGCTAAGAGTTAAATTATTGTATATATTTAATTTTAATGAATAAACAAATTATTCGTGAAAGAGGTGGCCTCCGGGTAAATGGAAATTTTCGAATTCACATTTTTTTACATTCTCATTCTAATGAGAACGTGTTAGATTTTTGTAAAATTTGACTTTGTCGGTTTTCATCAAATCTCAACGTTTTGAGACCTGAGTCATAAAAAAACGATTTTCACTAAGGTGCCTATCCGTCTGTAGTCTGTACTATCGTGTAGGCACGATAACTTTCGAAAGATTGATCACATTGGATTGTGCTTTAGCACAATCCATAGTACTCGGAAACCCGTAAAATTTATTCTTACGACTTTTTCGATAAAAAGAAAATGATGAGAGTTACAGCATTTTAAACATCCAACAGAACAAACGAAAATAAATATTTTAAGCCACACAATGCACGATATGAAAAAAAGCCAAGAGAAGAAAAACGTTGCTTTTTGAAAGCCCTACAAGGATATCAGAATAACCTTTTTAATCATCTTAAAAAATATAAAATTCAAATTTTGATCGCACAAAAAATAATCAAAAATTCCATTTTGCGGTCAAACTATGCAAGATACGGAAAAAAATAAATCAACAAAAATTTTGCACTCAAAAAGGATCTACAAATTTGTTAATAATCACTTTTCTATAGGATACGCAGTTTTTGTTATATTTTTAAACACAACATTGAAAATAAAAAAATTAATTTTGTGGATAAACAACACAAGGTAAGAAAAAAATAAATTCAAAAAAGTTTTTTACCCAAGAAAGATCTAAAAATTTGTTTTTAATCATTTTTTGATAGGAATTGTAGATTTTGCTTTATTCGTGAAAAACTACATTAACAAAAAAAATTAAATTTTTGGACGTACGACACAAACTATGAAAAAAATGAATAGACTAAAGTAGCTCTTTTAAAAAAGAGTAAAAACTCATTCAAATTTTTCATAAATAATTTTTTTATAGGACGCGTAGTTTTTGTTTCAATTGTAAAAAATAACATTCAAAATAAAAAAATTAAATTCTTTGAAAAACGACACAAGGTACGAAAAAAAATGAATAGACAAAAGTCATTCACCTAAAAAGTATCTACAAATTTTTTATTAATAATTTTTAAATAGGCTGAGTCGATTTTCTTTTAATCGTAACAAATAAAATTTAAAAAAACAAATTAAATTTTTGGAAAAACAACACAAGAGACGAAAAAAATGAAAACACAAAAGTTGTTCAACCACAAAAGATCTATTGAACAACATTTTCGCCTAAATTATATCTATAAATTTGCTTAGAACCAACTTACTAACCTTACTTCATAGAGTTAAGTTATAGGACCGAGGTACAGTATAGTGTATACGTTTTGAGATAAGGGTATACTGAATAATAAGCAACATAGTGTAAAAGATTCGTAGAAACTAGATTTTTATATAAATGTTCACGATTTACAGGGAAGAAAATTGTTTAAAAAATTGTTAACCCTCAGAGGCCATACCTCTCTCCAGTAACGTGAAGGCCATACGGGTGCAAATCTGGTATTCACGATTTTAATTGTTTATATTCTTTCAATTTTAATTTAAATAACAAAAAAAGTACATGATTTCGGGGTAAGGTTTCTTCAGGAATTTAAATATTTTATTACCAAAACTGTTAAGTTGAATTATCACATAAAATATACCAATTATTAAATAAGCTTTTTGGAAAATTCTTTTTTACGCAAAAAATTGTATTTTTTTTATGTAATATAGACATATCAATAAAACGTTGGGAAAATGGAGATAAATAATTTTATTGCAATGAAAAAAATTGTTTATTGATAAATTATATTTTAACTATTTTCAACAGGTGCTTAAAAAAAGGATAATTTTAAAAAGGTAAGAAAGGATGTCCAGTACAAAAAATGTGTTTTTTTTTTAATTTAGTACATAATACATCCATAAATGATTGAAATTAAATGCACACATATGCATACACACATATGCCACGAGTCGGCTGCTTTGTTGTTGATGCCCACTGACAAGGTTAGGATCTACGAGACACCACGGAAAAGAAAGAAAATCATTTTAAAAAAGTAAATGCTTACGTATTAGGCGCTAATTATTGCAGAAATGTTATTTATCGTGGCACTTAACAAAAATGAGCAGACCCTCATTTGTGACACCGAGGCCAAACGGGTGCAAATTTGGCCTGAGGTAACTTTTTGGCGTTTCCAGCAGAGCAGCTGTGGAGCGACTGACGCTAAGCTGTTGCTCCCTGGGAGGGAGGGACATTTCAAATTTTCGGCCTGCCCGATTTGCACCCGTATGGCCTCTAAGGGTTAAATATACTTTTGAAAAAATGTATAACTCACAACATTCGTTAATTGTATCATTGATTCCAGAACATAGTAAGATTTCACAATTTTAAGGAGAACAATTTGTTCAAACAAATAAAAATTGTCTCGATATTTACCAAATATGTTGATCAAGAATCTTGACAGTCCTCAACATTGTATCATTTATCCCAAAATATTATCGATTAAAAATTATTCATGTTGAAAAGATTCCGAAATATGCCGTCTTTAGCATAAATATGACAGAAAACTGATATTTTTCATTTTTTAGGGCATTTTCCGGGCACAATAAAAAAGGTATTGAAAGAGTCAAAATTAAAAGTTATTGAGTGAAAATTCTTTAAGAGGTAACTACTCTAATTTACAAAATGTTTATAACAAGTACTTCTTTTTTCTGTTATTTCGAAAACCGAGCTTTTCCCATTTAAACCCCTATGTTAATTTCAAAAGCCAGGGGGTACGGGTTAAAGTTGAAAAAAAGGTAAAAAAATGCGAATTTTCTTTCTCCGGAAAACGTAAAAATTTGAGGAGGGGAGGATCAATCACCGAAAATCGAATTTTTGGTTCACCCTAATGATACTAGTTGAAATGAAAAACCTGCCGGAATGGAAGACTAAGAAAAAGCTTCATGTTGAATCCCCTTTAAAGCTTCAACGAATCAGTGCTTAAAAACGTACATAAAAAAGGTAAATAAAAAGCGGGAAAAAAGAAACGGAAAAATAAAAGGGGGGTATAAAAATACTAAGAGGTTCCACCCCTCTGGCGGCCGTTCGCTCTAATTTCTAATTATTCCGCCAGAGTGCCTCTAATTAGCGTAAGCACCTATACAACCAAACAGCTTCTCTTGTATCAGGAACAGGCACGAGCCTAGGTAAATAAGCTTCGCTTACCAACACTCTTGCAATGCATATATATAGAACCTTGCCGCATCGCACACGCGGTACAATAATTATTCTGGATTTTGCTTCGACAATTACGCAATGACCAGGTGGACCTGAGTTTGACGGCTCATCGAAATCAGCGTAATTGTCTGTTCAAGACAGAACAGAACGAATTCATTCTAATTTTAGCACAGAAAATTCACTTTTTAAACTCAAATCAGGGCCCGTACTTAAATTACGTAACCGGCTTATCGGTCCTCTTCAAGCCCCCCCCCCCTCCCTCCTGTAACGAACCGTAACAAAATATTTATACCCCCCCCCCCCCACCTCCCTAACTGTACGTAATTTAAGG
>CAKNWT010200021.1:0-13469 GCA_932066315.1 Andricus coriarius | reverse complement strand
CCCCCCCCCCCCCCCCGCTCCCCCAATCGTTCGTTTTCTGGAATAAAATTCCCTATTTTTTGAACTGGTGCAAATTACATTTTGTCCCCGAGATTTTGAAATTAACGCTTTATATAATTTGCAGAAGTTCCTCTTATTAATTTACACTCAATTCTTTAAAATTATAAGATTATTTTTCTCATCAGAAAAATGTGATGATTTAACAGTGTATTTTTTATATAATGTTGCTGTTTTCAAATTTTAACCCAGGATATTTTTGCCGATTTAAAAAAAAATTTAATTATATTTCTGGACAAAAAACTTGAAATTTCAGTACTAAAATGTGAAAAATACATTTTTTCTAAAACATTCACTGCACTTTAAAAATGACTAAAAATCTCTCGTTTAAGGTTTGATATGTATATGGTTATAACTAAGTTGAAGTTGAATTTCGTTACTCGATATCGCTAAATATTAATTTTGAAATATTTGATTAATTTTTTTTTCTTTACAAAAATACCAATAATCATACATTTAGTGATCAAAGGTTTGAAATAATAAAACTATTTTTTTTCCTTGGTAAATCTAGAAAATTGATGATTTTCTTGAATTATTGATGCAATTAATGAGTGTTAGTATTAAGTGGTTTCTCATCTCAGAAATTATGCCAAAATCGGTTAAGCAATAATAATTTTTAAGCCATTTTTTAGTTAAGTTATGGATGGCTATTTTTTTAGATCGATTTCGTTGAGGTACGAAAATACTGAATGATAAGCGACATAGTATACGAGATTCAAGCAAACTAGAATTTCCTCCATCTTTCCTATGAAAAGGAGCCAGATATATTAATTGTTTAAATAATTGTAAACTGTCTTTCACAAAAAATATCACTTTAGACATTCGTTATCTGCGTCATTAAATTTATCAAATAGTAACTTTTTACAATTTTTATTAAGATTGTTTAAATGATCTCCAAATATACTAAACAAAAAAATATCACTCTTAACATTCGTGAAGCGCGTCATTAATTCCAGAAAATACTAACTTTTCACGATTTAATAATGGTAAAAAATCATACAAATAGAAATTGTTTAAACAATTGTAAAATATGTAAAATTAAAAATACTATTTTTGACATTAATCAACTATAACATTATCCATCCCGAAAAATTGTAACGTTTCACGATTTACTGGAAAACCATTGTTTAAACAAACGAAAAGTAGTTAAAGATACTTAAAAACTTGTCATTTATCGATAAAAATAACTAATTTTGGGAAAATAAAAAAAAAATACCGTCTTTAGTATGAATTTTACATAAAACTGCTATTTTATATTTTAAGGGCATTTAACGGGCACAATACAAGGGGGTTGGCGGAGGCAAAATCAAAAGTTATTGTGTGGAATTTATTTCTTGAACATTCCTCAAGAAGTAATTAAAATTTGAATTACAAAAAGTTAATATCAAGCACTTCTTTTTTTCCATTTTTCCGAAAACCGAGCTTCTCTCACTTAAAATCCCATGTTTATTTCAAAATCCAGGAGGCTCAAGTTAATGTTGACAGATTTAAAAAAAGTTGAGTTTCTTTTTCTGAAAAATAAAGGTAGATAACAAGAATCATAAAAGTTCAAAATTAGAAGATGAAGGTATGAATTTCATTTACAAAATTAATGTTTGATAACCAACTTACGATTGTACAAGTGGACATAATAAATACTTTTGTTTTAATTAAGAAGTATTTAAATCCTCTATTCAAATCTGTTATGCAAATTTTTTTCAAGGATAAAATTAGTGAGACTGTAATAACAATTATCAATCTGTAAATGCTTTCAATTTCTTAAAAACTAATAGTTTTAGCAATCGAAGAAATAGTTGAAATTAAAAGTGAGTTCACGAATAAATATTCATTAATTAAGAATTAGTAATGAAAATCTCGAATCGAAAATTAAAAATGGGCGTTTCTTACAATTTAACGCATAAAAAATTGAATATTGCCGTCATGGAATTCTCTGTCATCGATAATAATGGTTCATCAGCCTTTCGAAGTGAAGAGTATTTCGACCTTCCAGTGTACACGTGATTCGCATAATATTCTAAGAATAAGTAATAAAATAATTATTTATTCACGAACCTGCATTTCATCAGCTTCCTTTTGCACGCCAGCCTCACTCTTTCCACGTAACCTGGCCAGAGACTTGACGGCGTCTTCCCTGCATCCTTTTCTCAAGAGGAAGTACGGAGATTCCGGCATGAACATGAAGGAAACGAAAAATATTACCGGAAGTGAAGCACAGGCTATCCAGAGTACCGTATATGATACGTATGGACCAAGAGCATATGAAAACAGTAGACCCATTGTTATAAACAATTGTAGTAAGGATCCAAGAGACCCTCTGATTGAAGTCTGCAAATATAAAAAATAATTTTTATTTCAATTATTATTATTTACACAACTATTGCATTAAAAAAATAAATTTTACTAAAGATGTATGCTAGTTGTTTATCTACTTACCTCTGCAATTTCACCAACATACATGGGAAGAATAGTGAAGGGAAATGCGAGAGCAAATCCGAATATTAATCTAGCTGCATAAAGTTGGTATATATTAGCTGCTGTAGCTATCATAATCCACCCAATTAGGAATGGTACTGCACTGAACAAAAGACCTCGTTTTCGACCGATCCTAGAAACAAATGTGAAAATTCAGATTTTTCTATTATACTTTTTTTATAATTAATTACACTATTTTTCTAATAAAAGAATCTAAAAATACATTTTTATTGTAAATAAAAAAAATTCCTTTCAGAACATCTTTAGTACCTAACCTTTTATTTTCAAAATCCTTATTTTGGAGAACAATTGTACTTAAACTTTTAATGTATATTTTAATCTTACATATATGTGACCAGCAAGTAGTATTCTATTGTGGTTGCGCTTGCAGAAATTGAAAAAAAAAACTCAATAACAACAAATACATGGAATTCAAATATATTTAAACAATATAATTTAATGATAAGAAATTGTACCTTTCCGATAGAAAACTAGCTGCAAAGCTACCAAAAATTGCTCCCATCGGTACCAGTGAACCAATCCAAGAAGCTTCTTCTTCAGAGATTTGAGCATGTAAGGGATTATCAGGATTTAAAGGAATTTCTTTCAATCTTGGAAGGATTGGACTCGTCCACCCCAGCATTGCTCCTCCAGATACGACACACAGGTTACCTAGAATCGGAAAACTTAGTTAATATTTGTACTTTTCACAACTATTAATTATTAATTAATTCGTCAATCTTATTCTTGTGATTTTAATTCAAGTGTGTCTTAAATATAGTCTCTAAGACTTGATAGTCAATTTTGACGAACGTTCTCTTTATTTTAAATTCTTTACTTTTTTGACAAGTGACAAACAATTTCGCGTCAAATTAATAAATAGAAGTTTCCTGACATCACTAAATAACTCTAATAAACAGAGCTCCATTTTTTATCAATTTTAATTTTAGTGAAGAATAGGATACAAGTTTTAAAAGGTTTGAGGGAAATTATTCTTAATTTAAAATTAATGCATTGCAAATTAGACAGCATTATAGGTGGATACAGGTAGAGAGTTAGGTTTAAAATCTTGAAGATTAAAGAGTTTCAAATTGAACCTTTTAAAACTAAAAAGTATGAATTACATGATATTCAAAAATTTTAATGTGCAACTTTTAAAATTGCGAATTTTTAATTTGGAAGAGTCTGAAAATGTACCATAAAAACTTTACAAAACTTGAAAATTAAAGAATTACGAACTTCAAGCATTTACAATTTTTAATTCAAAGATAGTTTAATTCGAATTCGAAACGGGAAATTTCCAATACAGTCAATAACAATTAAACAATTTTTAAGATTTGTCAATCTCAGAGACTTTTAATATATTGAAAAACTGAAAATTTTAGGAAACACCCCTTAGTGTACAATACCCATTTGAGTGAAGCTCAGATTTGATCAATTTCAATTTGAAATGTTAAAAATTTCATACTCGAATTTCGAATTGTAAACCTAACAATTTGAATGTCGAAAGTTGAACAATATTATATTTTGAAAATTTAAGGCTTTCAAAACTAAATTGTATGTTATTTTTTATCCGCTTGGACACATGGAATTGTTTAAGGCTTTTTATTCGATCACTCCACTTAACCAGCGTTTGGCTCGGTTTTACTCGGATGGGGGCCGTTATACTAGATAAGTGTATTCATTATTATCTTTTAAGCTGCTTTCACTCTCGAACTAATCGTAATAGTAATAATAATAAGAAAAATGGTTGTTTGTTTCAATTATGAAAACCGATACGATGTGAAGGCAGCATGCAACCGAAAAAATCTCCTTCACAAAAAAACGTGGAAAATGGACATTTTGAAGATGTATGAAAAATTTTTTCCATGTACATCCACTGTAAAAATTATGATTCCTTTTTTTACGGTATTATTTTTTGCAGACATTATTTTAGATCCGAGGAATCTTGAAGGTCTTCTTTTAGGGCTCCATTTAAAATAGAAGCTTTAAAAATAAACGCATTTCAAAATTTCAGCTTATGTAACAATTTTAACTAATATTTTTAGTCATGATTGATAAATCTCGGTTTGCAAGATTGTAGATTTATTGCAATATGCAGTAATCTATACAGATGGCAGAAGCTATGTACACATATATGTGCAATTTGAATGGGACATACCTTACATATCAAGGTTTGATCAATAACAAAATTTCACCCCAGATTCAGAGTCAATCCGAAATATTAATGAATTAGATTCCATGACCTACCCATCGCAGAATAAGTGCATCTCGAGATCAGTGTACTCGTATCATTACAACCAACGATATTGCTTGTATTAACATAGTAATGACTAATCATGTTCTAAGAGTGGTCAAGGTCCGGTCGACTTTTCGAAGCACGAGATGTACTTTTAATCGCACTTTGTTTATTTTTCGATCATCTCGCTTTTCATCATACGAATGCCTATTAATTAATAAACTAGACCAAAGATATGGTTGCGGAATAAATGTTAAAATGACGATGACCCCCTCGATGATTTCTTATCGAAAAAACCGATTATGTCAAACATATATTTTACAAATGAAAAACATGATAAGATAGTGACGAAACGTGCTGTATTCAAAACAATTTCGTTTAGAATTTACCAGTCCGATTAAAAGGAAAGGGTAACCTTTCCAAAGGAATGTTTGTAATTGTAGGCAATTGGAATTTAACCACCGTTGAATATAATTTGCAACATTCTTGTTTCTCTCACATAAGAAACCTGTTTAAATCTATATAATTTCTTAATTGCAAAAATAATTTTTCCTCTTTCTGCCACTTTTGGATTTTTCCACTAGGAAATATATCACAAAAGAAATAATAAAGTTTTGTAAGAGTAGCGACTATAAAACAAGCAAATATCATTTAAAAACCTCGCAAATATTTATTCACTTGATTTAATTTATGGGTGATGAGTACCTTCTACACAACTTAGCAATCCTAGTATTCAAAGCATTTTTCATTTAACATTTTAAATGAGACTCTGCTAACTAAGTTACTCAATTCTTCTCGAATGCTTCTATTTCCTTATTGTTTCTCTTCAAAAAATACAAGCTTTCGAGATTGCTTTTTGTAAAGACGTTCATAAAAATGAGAACAGCCGACCTTAGTTTTAAATCATGAAAGACAATCACCGCTGATGGTACTAAAGTTATTCAATAATAACGGAAAAATATATCAGTCTTATAAAAGCGAACATTTTTTGTTTGAGGAAGAACAATTATTTCCTGGCTCCAATAATTTATCTTTTGATGAGATATATGAATTTGCGTTTGATCAGATAGTGCCGTACTTTTCCAATGAGTGATTTTATGATAAAAACAGCTTTAAAACACTTTCCTTCTCCTCTGTAGTAAAATGATTATAAGGTTGTAATATGAATTAGTCATCTTACATTTAATGAGATTATTATATAATAGTGATCTATTCTTTTCGGACGTAACACCTACTAAAACATTCAATTGGTAACGACATGCTATTCAATCATTATCAGCAAGATCAAAAAATAAATTAAGTCGAGATACAGAATGTTATGCAAGAATCGCAAATCCAACCACGATCGATAGACTAAAAGCTCATCTCGTGATGGATTTTATGTTTAACTCGCATCATAAATTTATAGATTAAGAATCTCTTATCAAAACCGGAAAACAAACGTGTCAAGTTTCCAAAGAAATCAGAATTCTAATCGCTTACATTTTTAAATCTTTTTTCCAAATACTAAAAACTGAAGATATCGCGAAGGCTAAAGTAGTAAAAAATATACTGAAAAAGTGCGCTTCCTTCAAAACCCAACAGATATTTAAATTTTTTCAACTAAATTCTTTCCTCTCCTGGCCGCTTTATGTTGAAACTGTTTCAGTAATCTAAAATTACTTAAAAAAATCTTATTATTATTATTATTATTATTATTATTATTATTATTATTATTATTATACCATTAAGCCGTTTCCCTTTCGGGGTAGGCGTGAATTGCTCGGTTGGACAATAGTAGTATGGGGATGGGTATATAGGTATAGGGTAGATAGGTATATAGGTGTAAGGTATAGATATTTTCTGTTTCAGTAATATAAAATTACTTAAAAAAATATCATGCAATTAAATTTAAAAACAGTTGTTTTTTAGATTCAAGAATTGTGTTTTTGTTTCGTGATTCTTATTACTTTTTTTTAATAATATCTGCGACATTAAGAAATCCTGATCATGATAAATAGTGTTGAAAGCAAACAATGAAGGCACAAAAAAACAAATGGTTAAACGTGCTACAATTATTTTAGTTATGTATGTTTTTGTGAATCGTGTTTGACATACTTACTCACTATATTACAAAAAGGAAGTCAAATAATGGAGAACTGTTTTTTTCAAAATAATTTGTTTTTCGTAAAGCTTATGTCATGAACATTTAAATCATCTAGGTCTTCAAATAAACTTATTTTTTTCTATTAATGAAAATCTAAAGTGTGAATTGAAAACGAGTTCGGAATTAAAACTTGATATGAAGTCGGCCAAGTCAAAATTTTCAAAATTAAAGACTATAATTTTCAGAGCAAAGCAAGAAATTTTTTTGTAATAAGAAAAATCGTACTATTAAGTAATTGTCGATATAGAGAAGTCATCGCCACAATCCATGACGTAACATAAATGCCAATCTTTCATACCTACACGTATATTAGACACACATGCATGTATTATTCGTTCTCAGATTGCGGATACAAACAATTTTGTTACCACTCTTATTTTCATTGTTAGATTTCAAAAGACTCTTGCAAGTTTTTTATGTGTATCTTGTTTTTACATACGACAGCTAACTGATTTGACAATAAAGTACAAGGTCAACAAGTTGTGCTTAAGTTTAAAATGCTAATTGAACTGGAACATTTGTATAATGAGGAATATCACTGATAAATTATTTAATTCATTTTGGGACACCGGTATTTTTTATAAAAAAAGGGCGAGGTTGTTGCCGAATAAAAATATTGTGTTGGCTGAAAGTTGTGATAGAGCACTTTTTTCCATTTTGATGATTTTCATGAATAGTTTAAGAGTGAAGGCAGCTTATTCAATAAAATCGGTTTCGATCTTTTTTTATAATCTCCCTACCATTTGAATTTTTGTAGCTTTTAATTTGTTATAATTGTACAATATTCGATCTTTGACTCTGAAATTGTAGAAATTCGAAAATTCAACTAATATTTCAATTTTGAAAGTTTGAACTTATTCAACTTGATTCGCTTTTAATGAAAAATGGTTTAGTTTTGAAATTTTTAAACTTTTTGACTACTATATTGACAACTATGCAGATTTTAATTCAACTTCTTTTTTTAATTTTATTTTTGTGATTGCATATAATATATTACCCCTTTCTAGGTAAGATTGCACAAATTTAAAAATTCGGTTTCACACTATAAATTTGGTAGGCTTTAAATTAGTATTAATTCGTAAATAAATACACTTTCAAATTTCAATCGCTTAATTTGACTTTTCTAATTTTATCATTTTCAAGTCAGTATGGTTAAACGTTGAATACTCTCAAATTACATTTTTTTAGTTTTCAACTTTGAAGATTTCAATTTTTCATAAATTTAATTTATTAGGCTTGAGGTGTGCAATTTTCTAATCACTTAAGTGTCTAATTCAAAATTGTACGTGAATGTTTACTTTTGAGATTTTTTCATTGTGATGTGAACAAATGTAAAACTGTTATATTTTCAAAGCCTACTTTAATTTGTTCAATTCCAGTACCTTCATTTTTATAATAATTGAAATTAAGCATTACTTTCTTTTTGAATGCTTCAAATTAAAAATTGTATAAACTTAAACATTAAAAGCTTTATTCGTATGTACATTTTTATTTTCAAGACATTCAATTATTAGATAAATGTCGAATTCTTAAATTATATCATTTTTACGTTATAAAATTTTAAGTTACTCAATTTTAAAGTCATGACATTTAAAGTCTTCCACTTTGATGTTTTAGAATATTGGAATTCATATTTTTATCAGATTAACGCGATAATTCTGCGCCTGATATCGCCTTCAACTTATGTTAGAGGAAATTTTTTATTGATATTTATGTATACAGACGCTGTCATCTCATTTCTTCATGTGTGCCGAAATTCTGAATGAGATTGACAATTTAGTTTTTTTAGCACATGATTTTTAAAACATGCGATTGGCGGGTCAAATGACGAGTATGGTTCACTGACTTTAAATCACTTATTTTTCTCGATTATGGAAAATTTTCAAAACGATAAAACTTAATCTTGTCATTGAACATGCCGATAATTAAACCTCAGAATGCTATATTAAGCGAAATAAAGAGTAATTACAGCTTTTTTTAAATAAAAAGAAAAGATGGAGAAATCAAGCATTAGTAATAATAGAGAAGTAGAATATTCTATCGAGATTACTATTATTTAAAATAAAAATTTCAATTTAAAAATCCATTATTGAACAAATTTTGTAATATTAGGGTTCAAAAGTTTTTGAAACAATTATTAAAAATTTCGAATTGAAAGTAAATAAAATTAAAAATATATATATTGAACCATTTTGAATTAAAAACGTTCCAAATAAAACAGCTTTAGATTAAGTCACTTTCAAAATAAAAATTCCAGACTTTTATTTTGAAAATTGAACAAATTCATTAAAAAAAATTGAAATTATATCATTTAAAATTGAAGCGACTAAAATTTTACAATGTTAAATTGAGAAGTAAATTAAAAGTTTCAAATTCAAAGCTTCTGTAATTCTATAATTTTAAATTGATATTACATAAAAAACTGTATTGTAAAATAATAATATTGATTAGCCAAATTTTAGTAAGATAAAAATAAGTGATATTAAAATCTTGTACACGGAAATCTGAATTTTTTTTAATTATTTCAAGTAAATTTAAATCGTTAAAAATTTGCAACTTCCAGAATAATTATTCTGCTTTTAAAAATTCAACCATTTCAATTTGAATTGCAAAATTAAAACTTATGGAAAAGAAAAATCTAACGTTTAACATTACCTTTGTCGTTTAATTTAGAATTATTACTCCTTCTTGATAGGAGAAAGTGGGGTATGGTGTCGGTGCGGGGCACGGTAACTATTACAAATAAGGACCGTATTTTTTGATATTCATATTAGTTTTTCACATGAAATAGTTTTCTCTGTTTAGAAAACTAGTGCTTTGATGCAATTTCTCTTTTAAAATTCGCGTCAGAAGAATAATGATGAAAAAACATTTTTGGCGGAAACCGATGAAAAAGTATTTGGCTGAAATTAAGCACTTACAGCATATTTTGAAATACTTAAATCATGAAAAAGTTAGATTTTAACAGGTAAAGTATTTTATTAAACTTCTGGTATCATGATTTGTTTCTATAAACATTTTAAATGTATTAAAATTAATTAAATCTTGGGCCTTCACATATGGGGCATGAAGCCGCGTCGCGGCGTGCCGTTGTGTTTCAGCAGGGAGTAAGAGGTTATAACTGCTTTCGCCACATACTTTACTTTGATTGATAATAAAACATTAAATTAGTGTTTAAAATGCCTGGAGTATTTTTTTTTCGTTACATTACACTTTCCAGAATTATTGTATTATATAATTTTTATTTTTGGGAGTCATCGTGGCTCAGATGGTATAGTGATTGTCCTATGTTCCAATACTGCAGCCTTGGCAGCCACGCTGGCTCGGGTTCGATTCCCAAAGCAGGAAGCGAGGCTGGACGTGCTTTCTGAAAGCTTCGCTTCTGTCCCTTGGTATAATACCCCGCAGATACCCTACAGTTTATAATTAACCCTAAAGTGCAGTCGCTAATGACCATGGCAGTTGATGCGACTATAAACATTGAACTAATAAAAAAAAATTAAATTTATTTTACAAGTTTCATATTGTTTAAATATTGTGATATGATGTCTCCGTACCCCAGTGTATGGGGTACGCTGACTGAAATTCAACATCCATCAATTAATTAAATATAAAATAATGAAGTAATAAAAAAGCGATTCGGAGTAACAACATATGTTCCCTTGTAATGTAAGCTTCACCTTAAAAAATACACACATAAAAATCACATTTCAATCATAATTTATAGGGCATTTAAGTCAAAGCGGGACACCATACCCCACTCTCCTCTACTTTATAATAATATATTTTTCAAATTCACATGATTCATTTTTTAAACCTTCAACTGAAAATCGGACGTATTTTAAGATATTACATTAAAAATAAAAGAATACAGAACGAGATTGCCATATATGATTCCGACGACAGAAATTCTACAATTTTTTGCCTTTTAATTCTAAATTATTTTTTTTTAGTTGTGTTTCAAATGTTCAATATTTTGGAACATTTTGAAATAAAAAAGAATTCAATTTTCAATGTCTAGTTGAATTGCAGATCCTTTATACTAAAAATTGTGCAACTATTGGTCTTTTAATTTGATATCCTACGAAATTATTATATTTAAAACTAACCAAAATTGGAATCAAACCATTTAGAATATTTAAATCTAAAAGTATTATATATATTATATTAGTATTATATATAATAGTTCAATTTTTCTGACATTTTTAATACTTGAATTTGAAACTAAAAAATTGTGAAATTTTAAATTGAAAACCTTCAAAAAGCAAGACATTTAAAATCAAATATTTTCGAATGTAAGGAATTGCGTATTCAAAGCTATAATTTGAAATTGAAATTATAGAAGTTTTGTAGATGATAAATATATTATTAATAAGTATCATACGATATAGTATCGAGTAACATTTAAAATGATTGGATACAATATTAATTGTCATATTGACATGTTAGAAAAAGTCGCGAGTCAAAAAACACACTAAAAGTGAGCGAAAGCATAGGAGTTTCAACGTGGACTAAGTGAATGAATGAATTCCAAGATTATTATTAATTTCTACGAAACAAAATTCTGGTAAGCGGAAATTGTACACATATCGTCGATGGGCGTTTGGTTTTGACGCAAAACTTGAGTTAACGCTATAACAGATTATAATATAATTGTCGGAAGGAATACAAATCTTTATCGCGTATCGATTACGTGCAATAAAATTGTGATCAGATGTCTTCTGCTGCGACGCTAATAGCTCAGAAATTGGTAGTTTAAAAACAAGAGCAAGTAAGCATTTTTATCGATATAATGACGATTGTTTGTCATTGACGTCATAATAGATCTACACAATCTGAACTATATCGATTACCCAAAGATAAACACTGAACCCTGAAGACCAAATACTTTTAAAACCAAAAAAATCGGTTCTTTCAAAACTGTTTGAATTTATTAGTATTCAGCATTATGAATTAATTTTATGACTAATTTTACAAATATTAACGAGAGAAACTTATTAATTTTGAGCAACATTTTCAAGTTCAAAACACGAAAAATATATTTGTTGTTAATCGTTGATATGTCTGCAGATAAGTACAATTAAGACCGATTAACATCGATCGCATTTTTTTGACCATATTTTGATTGAAATCTATCCCAATTTCCACATTTTGTATGTGACCATAAGTATGATAAGAAAACCACAACATTGGTTGAGAAAGAAATCTCGAAATTTGCAATTTCGATATTATCATAGATGTCGGCTTTCGGCAATGCTTATTGGACTCAAATTATTGCGCTAAGTTCAAGTGATGAATGGTGTAGTGTCTTTTATTTTTTACAATTTTTAAATCAAATTCAAATTAATGTCAAATTTGTAAATACAAGGTTAATTCTATTAGTGTGCGCTATCGCAAAATCAAATAATTCACCAAGAAATAGGAATGTTTCCAATTATAGAAAGAAAGACACAAGCAAACTTAATGTTCTCCAAACATCTAAAAATCGATTTCCCCCATCATATTTCTATTCAAACATAATAATTCCACACTCCTTGTTAAACTAGATATGGAATTTAATCATCAGATCAATTTACATTCCTTTATTATCGAGTACGTAGCAATAAATTGAACAATTTATTATTGATCGCTCACAAATTAGTTAATGGTTCATTGTCCCCAATAGAAGGTTTCCCCCTAGGTGCCAATAACAGCAAATTGTCCTTATTTTTAATAGGGCCAAAAAGTTCCAGTCACACTTTTTCTCGCACGTCTGTTGATATTTTTAGCCTAGGCAGTGCGTAGAGGCGCCCCAAAGTGGAACGAAATCAAAAAAAGAGGTTCAAAATAATTTGCAGAAGATCATTCTTGAACAGTTTTGGATTTTTCTATTAGAAAAACAATTTTTCTACAAAAATAAAAATTTCAAATAACTATTTAAGTTTTAAGTTTATTTATTTTTAAGATTATATAAATATAATTTTCCTAAGTTTCTTGAAAAAAATTTTAAAAGCTTTTCAAGATTTCAGATATGTCAAATCAAAAATTTAACAAAGAAGTTCATTTTCAACTAAATAGTTGAATTTTCAATCAAAAAAGATAAATTCTAAAAAAAATGTAATGCATAATTGATATTTAAACCAAAAGCCATTGTAATTTTTAATTAAAAAACAGTTGAAATTATCCAAAAAGACGAATTTTCAACAAAATAGTTTGATCCTCAACCGAAAAAGATTAATTTTTTACAAAATAGTTATATTTTTTAACCCAAAAATATGAATTTTCGACAAAAAAGTTAATTTTCAACCGCGTAGTTCAATTTTCAACCAAGGAGATGAATTTTAAACTAGAATGATGAATCTTCAAACGAAAAAATGCATTTTTAACAAAGGAGTTCAATTTTTAACCAAATGTTTGAATTTTTAACGAAAATAATGGATTCTTGAAGGAAAATGTAATAGTTGATATTTTAATCAAAAAATATTTTTATTTTGAATCAAGAACAGTCGAATTCGAACAAAAAGACAAATTTTCAAAAAATGGTTGAATCTCTTTCCAAAACAGAATAATTTTAAA
>CAKNWT010200015.1:0-11278 GCA_932066315.1 Andricus coriarius | reverse complement strand
ATTTGACGTATTATTATAATTGCGACAGTTTACATATTTATTTTGTTTCTTTTATTAATTCTAATGCCATATTACTTTAGCATTACGTTAGCACCACGCTGAGCGTAATGCTTGCGTTCGGCCGGTCCGCCAGGCATGCAACTACGAGTCCCATAAATCCTCTTCGCTTTCGTCTTCATCGGCATCAGAAATGGTTTGTGGCGCATTTTGTAGATCGAATGATGCTTCACTTTCGGTTTCTCCATCGGTAGATGTAAGATTTTCTACGATCCTTGAATTATTTTTTCCCTGCTGAAACATTTCTTCCTCAACTACTGCTAAATTTTCCTCTTTCTGTAGGAGATATTCGTTGTCTTCAATTTGGTCACTATTTATTGTTTTGAATCTGCACCAACATATCTTCATCCAAGTCATCGATTGCAGTTTCTTTCCTCTGTTTGGATTTTTTGAATATCTGTTTTGCTGATCTAGTGCCCTCCAAAAATTCATCCTTAAACTCTTAACTCGTTTCAAGTCCTTTAAATTGACGACATTCTGTTGCAGCTATACTGTAGTTTGAGAAAATAACATAAGTTCTAATGCGTGCAGACTTTTGAAAAGTCGTAAAAATACAGAAAAAGTGAAAGTTTTTGTCATCGATATAAATACTTACGATAAATTACTGTCACAAGTTTCGGTCCTTGCAGTTTCCCATGATTTTCATCTCCCAACCAAGTGAATTTAGAAATCAGTTCATCAGTCATAGCTTCCCTGAAATAAAAACTTAAGGCTTCTCTTAGTTTACTGCCGCCAATTGTCTTTTAGTGCGAATACTGTAACAAGAAAAGCAGAACAATTTTAAGACCTAATACCTTCAAGACATAATATCGCACAACTAGATAATCAATTCCAATTTCATCCATTTTAATTATTACATAAAAGTTGTATTCATGTAATGATTCGTACAAGTTAACATCTTTCTTCAGGCGGTTTCGGTCATCCAACGTATGGAGAATCTTTCTTTGACCAGCTATCAGTGTTGTAAAATCATTAACTAAGATACGATGAGAATAAATTTATTTGTTAAAACTTTTTCTGCAGCATCCTTATATTATAAGCGATTAGAGACGTTGTATTGAACAAAATTTGGAGGCTGGCAATAATAAAATTCTTTATTTTTTGAAATACAGGGCACCTTCATTTTTAACTTTAAGTGGAATAGGATAGTATAGCTCGAAAAAAAGAATACAAAAAGACGTCTGCGAAAATTCTTCATCATTCCATTCGATTGGAATCATATTTGAAAGCTCACGTTTATGAGCGTGTATCTTTTTACTAGGGGCACGAGAGATTAATATTCCTGAACATTATTTAACTGAGTTGTGAGAAAGTATGATAACTATATACTTTTTTAAATAATACTTCCAAGTACGTATACATTTTTAATTGCTACAAATTTCTTATGCAAAATTTAGCTTTTTATTTACAGATATATCCTAGCCCAACAGAAACTCAAACTTTGTAAGCAATTAATATGAAATAAAAGGGAACTGTTAAGAATTAAATTGAATTATTCAAGAGGAATCGAGTCATAGTATGATAAAAAAAAGTTTCTTCACCATTTTTTGTTCAAAAATAGTTCAGTCTTATACTTTTTTTTCTTTTGTCCAAGAGAAAATACGTAAATTTGTTCCGATTTTAAATAGTGATAGCTCACTTTATTCCTGTCAAGTTAACTTTGTGGAATTTATGTTTTTTATGAAACAACCCATTAAATAATTTTTTTTAAATTAATTTCTCTACTGCGATTCAGAAAAATGTATAGCAGTTCTGATTAATTTAAATTTCATTGCTTATTAATCTTGAAAATATTCTGAAAATATTTACCGACAATCATTTTCGGCGATATCATAATTTTACGAATGGCCTAACTCGCCAAAAATTTTGTTTACTGTTAAAGGCATACGATTATTTATTTTTATAATCAAAATAAATTCTAATTTTACTATAAAAAATAAATAAAAAATCAGCATTATTAGTAATAATCAATAAAATAAGCGTTTTTAAACTAAAAATATAAGGAATTTTATTGAAAAAAGTTATATTGTATCCTGGCATTGGACAGGTCACAAATGTCGGACATGAAATTTTCGTAACTTCTAAGTTTTTTTTTGACGTTAAAATTCGAAGTTTCCTAAGAACCTTTTCAGGGATTCGTTCTCGTGGATTGCTTACATATTAAAAAATTGTTAAAAATTTATAAAACATCAATTTTGAATATAAAAATTTATAAAAAAAAAAAAATCGCCAACATAGAAATAGTATATTGTGTTACGACGCAGCAAACCCGGTCTCTGACTTCCGAGGCCGAGTACTACAAACAGCGGGCGAGGACGTCAACGGTTTGCTGCGGAGTAACATACGATATTTTATGCAAAAATTGAATGGTTTTCGTATGCGAGTGTGTGTTGCGGGTGAAGCTGTAATGGGTGGGGGGGCGACCGGGGTCCGGGGCGGAGCCCCCGTGGGGGCTCGGGGGGCAAGCACCTCCATAAGGAAAAATTCAATCTTTGATCATGAGTACAACAATTATTTTCATCTTCTTCTTGCAAGTTATATTCCTTAATTTGAGTTGAAAATTCTTTTTTTTGGTTCAAATTTTTCTAAACTGGGAATCCAATTATACAATTTTGGGTTGAAAATTTATCGTTTTAATTTGAAAATTCATGTATTTTGTTGAAAATCCATCTTTTAGATTGCATATTCAACTACTGCAGTTATAGATTCATCATTTTAATTAAAAAATTTATCTTTTTGGTTTGAAATTAAATTATTCCACAAGAAGATTTCTAATTTTAGTAGAAAATTCATCACTTTGGTTGAAAAGAACTATTTTGTTGAAAATTCTTTTTATTTGAAAATTAATTTGTTTGAAACTAAAAATTTGACTATTTCATTCTGGATTGGAAATTTATCTTTACTGGATGAAAATTCAACTATTTGGTTGAAAATTGATATCTCTCATTTAAAAATGTATATACTTTGTGGAAAATTTTTCTTTTTTTTCGTTGTTATCGGTTGACAAAAGACTCGCGGGCTTTCGTGCAATCTGACTCACGTGTTGCTGCGTGTTGCCGACCGGCATGCTCTGTAGTCTGTACAACTGTATTATACAGTCTACAGATATCAGACATATGTACCGCGCATGCGTCAAGAGAGAGAGACAGGTGAGTGTCGCCGCTTCTACCAAAAGCGCATGCGCGCACTCCATAAAACTATACTTTTCCGGCGGCCGGAAATCAATCTATGTTTGAAGAGTATTCTACAGTAGCGATGCTAAATAATTGCTGAATCTACGATAATAATTGCAAAACGAAAAAGTTCCAAAGCAATAGAATAACATTTGTAAAAATATTGAAGTCCTCATTAATACTAAGTGTTTGGCTGCTTTTTACCGTGATCTGAAATTGTGGGGAGTTTCACTTAGTTATTGTCTCTTTAGTTTATTCATTCTCGGAAAAGGGGCTGCACCTGAAATAAAACTGTAAGCTCTGCGCGTAGCTCGAAGGTCAGCGCCGAGCAGGTAGAATGGAATCTTTTCCCACGACTTTATATGTAATTGGATCAGGAATTTGTTTTCACTTTATAATTATTAATTTTCTTCAAAGTTCAGTTCAAGTTGACCCTTTATGGTGAGAGGTTCCATTTTGCGAGTGTGAAGGAGTCTCATGTTGGATTATGTGTGTTTGCCATTGTGTGGATTAATATATGATAAGAACGAGTCTTATGTTGGATTATGTGCATCTGCCATTGTGTGGATTAATATATGACAAGAAAGAGTCTCATGTTGGATTATGTGCATCTGCCATTTGAGTCGATTAATGTATGGCGGACTGGTTGTCATCCCAATGTTTTAAACGAGTCTCATGTTGGATTATTTGTGTTTACCACTGTATGGATAAGGTAATTTCTGACTTACTTTTGTGATCAATATTTGATTTTCGGCTTTTTCCTCCACTCATGGAGTGGAGGTTTATTATGCCATAGAATAAACTCATTCCTTTGCAACTAGATATTGGGTTGTGGTTATTTGAACCCCAATACGCTCCACTAGCAATTAAGTACCTGATCATTACTCAAACATTTGGTGCCCCAGGTGAGGAGTGGAGTATGTTGGGTTTTGGTGACTAATTGTCAGTTTGCGTTTGGTGTAGCCATCAGTAGTCATGCACTGGAAGGAGGTGGTTCTTAATTTGAACATTCTCTGATGAAATTGTAAACAAATAACCGGTTTATGACAAAAGAGGCCGGTTGGTTTATTGTCGTTTATTTTTAACATACAGTTTTCGTGTATGCGATTTTTGGGTTTTTCTTTCAGGCATTTGACAGAAATGAAGTGAGGTCAAATGGATTAAGTGTGGAACACCCCTTGTTTAGCGTATTGTACGAATTCTTGCTACTTCCCTCAGAGAATAGTCTGGTCCCTCTATCCTTTTGTGACCTTTAGCTGGTTTTGTGGGTAACGATAATAAAGGTGGAACAATGGCACCTGTCTCTCTGTAAAAACTAACGGCTCTGCAGGGTTCGTGATCAGCGGAGATCAATCGGATGCACACGCGTTTTGGGGAAACTCTCACTCTTAATATTATCGAAAAGCGACTCAGTATGCATGATAAAATTTGGGACGAGGATCGCGCGACCCAAGCCGAAATTGTTGTTCATGAACAAGCAGCTGCATATACGCATATGACCGATGATGTTTTCGTTCAGATGGAAACGCGTTATGAAATCGCTCAGAGTGACCTGTTACGGGTGTCAAATCTTATCGGCGCGTCCTCACCGCGCGCTGGTGGTCGTTTAATTATACATGTAGATGAGGACGTGTCGGACTCAGACCTCAGACCTGCCAAGCTTCCGAAATTAGACTTACCAACCTTTTCAGGCCGATACGAAGACTGGGAAGATTTCTGTGACCTCTTCGCGTCCCTTGTCCATGATGTCCCGCGATTAGCAAACGTCACAAAACTACAATATTTAAAATCTTGTCTCACTGGTACCGCGGCTGATCTAGTGAAAGGCGTGGTAACAACAAACGCGAATTACTTAACCACTTGGCAGGCTTTGAAGACTCGATTCTCTAAGCCTCGATTAATCGTTAGTATGCATCTTACTGCCTTGATGGATCTCCCAAACATTAAACGCGAATCCGCGGTCGAATTGCGAACCTTTAGTGATGAAGCACAGCGCATTGTACGCGGATTGACTAGCCTCGATATGCCGGTGCAACATTGGGACGTTTGGCTTGTGCACATTTTAGCAAGTCGTTTAGATCCCGAATCTAGAAGGCTCTGGGCAACAGATCTTAGCATAAATTATCGCCAAATCGTTGAACGGCGGCCGCACCTGCAGTGGAGCCCTCTCCGATGCAACATTTCCCAAAATTCAGTGATCTCGTGGAGCTTCTTGAGCAGCGGTCTCAAGCACTTGGTATGATTGCTGCCGAGACAAAAGCTAATAAAGGTCCAGCATACAGTTCAGAATCTTATGTTAAATCAAATAGAGCTTCGAAACGGACATTTCATGCGAGCACTGGTTCAGATGTGAGAAATGCCCGCGTATCTGCTCAGAGGTGTTCACTCTGTTCCGAGCAGCATTACATCGGAAATTGCTCAGCCTTTTTATCCAAATCCCCTATTTAACGTCGCAATGAGGCGCGTAGCCTATGCCTGTGTTTTAATTGCTTGGGGTCTCATAAATTTCAAAAATGCAAATCGAAGTATAGAGTATAGTAAGTATAGAAGTATAGTATAGGTGTAGAACATGCCGAGACAAGCACCACTCGTCATTACACCCCGCTCGCACTGGGCACACAACGAACTATCAACAAAAAAAAAAGAAAGAAGAGGTGTCTGGCCACGTAAGTGGAAAGAAACAGCCTGCACCCTCAACCAATGTATCTGCGTTGACTGCAGGTTGTTCAGATGTATGACAGCTGGTATTTCTCGCGACAGCCCAGATTATGCTGATAGGTTCTACGGGTACCCAGATCCGTTTTCGCGCCCTGGTCGATCAAGGCTCTGAGGCCTCCTTTGTTAAGGAATCCACCGTACAATTACTCCAGTTACGCAAACACAGCGTAAATATTCCATTAACGCGAATGGGTGCGTCACTCGCCGGTACAGCCCGTGCTATTGTAAATCTGTCACTGCGCTCAATTAATAATCCCTCATTCAATCTTGAGACTAAGGCCTTGGTCCTTCCTCGCCTTACATTGAACCTCCCCTCACAGCTGAGCACTGACCTCGACTTAAGCCTGTTTGATGATATTTGCTTATCGGATCCTCACTTCTCTAAACCCAAGTCAGTCGCTGTCGTCTTGGGGTCAGATGTGTATTGTCGGATTCTGCGACCTGGCTTGCGCAATTTCCCACCTTCACCGATGATTGCCCAGGATACTGCTTTGGGGTGGATTGTTTCTGGATAGACTCACTCCGTCCTGCCACGGCGGGCGGACCCTCCATCACGAGCATCTCTCACGGCTGGGCATTGTGTCCATGATAATTACTTGCAGAAGGCTTTGCAGCGTTTTTGGAATATGGAAGAATTTTCTAATAATAGTCCCAAAATGAAACCTGAGGATGAGACCTGCATGCGGCTGTTTATGATACTCATGTCCGCGCTCCCGATGGCCGATATACCATTCAGCTTACGCTGCGATCGGATCCGCCCATGGCCTCTGCTGTGACCCGACGAATGGCCTTGAGTTCGCTGTCCACGACACACCGTCGCTTTGCTTTATGCTTTATGCGTCGCTTTATGAAAGTCTATGAGGATTTGGGGCATGTGGAAAGAGTTCTTGATTCACAAATAAGCAATCCACGAGCGTGGTATATACTGCATCATGCTGTCATCCAGTCCAGCCCGCATCAGCTAAAGCTTCGTGTTATTTCCGACGCCTCACGACGCACTGCCGAACAGTAATGTTTAAATAAATTCTTAATGCCGGGGCCTGCTCTTCAGGGCGATATATCTCTGATACTTTTAAATTGGTGCAGATATCGCTTTGTTTTTACAGCGGACATCATAAAGATGTTTCGCCAAATCCGCGTTCGAACTGAGGATCAGGATCTGCAGAGAATTCTTTGGGCTCCTGATCCTGCGGATCCGCCCGTAGATTATTGTTTGACTACGGTCACTTATGGGACCGCGTGTGCCCCATACTTGGCAATTCGCACACTAGGCGAGCTGGCAAAGGATGAGCAGCAGCGTTTTCCCCTTGGGGATTCTTGCCTTCAGCGCAATACCTATGTCGATGATATTTTCGCGGAGGCTCACAGATTAGATATCGCGATTCTGAAGCGAGATGAATTGGCTGCGATTTTGCGCTGTGCTGGTTTTGAGTTGGATAAATGGGCAGCAAATCATTCTGATCTGCTTTCTGGACGCTGCAGACAGAGGGAGCCGGAAACAACCAAGAAAATTGCTCTCAATGAGCCTGTTAAGAGGTTAGGCTTGCTTTGGAATCCAGCGATGAATGTATTTGGGTTCAGAGTTGCCGACCTGAGCCCGGAGGCCTCCACGCAGACAAAGCGTACTATTTTGTCGGACATCGCTCGAGTGTTTGATCCACTGGGTTGGCTCGCTCCGGTTACTGTTACTGCAAAGATTTTGATGCAAGATCTCTGGATTCTGAAATGCGACTGGGACTCCCCTTTGCCGTCGGAGATCCTTGAGCGATGGACTGATTATAGTAACTCAATGACCTTCATCCCTACACTCTCGATCGATCGCTGTTTGGGAACCTCTCAAGACTCCCGGTGTCAACTCCATGGCTTCTCGGATGCATCTTCTCGCGCATATGCCGCAGTGGTTTATCTGAGAATCCAGCTTGATGACGGCCGTCACCGGGTGTCGCTTCTTATGGCTAAAACTAAGGTGAGCCCCGTCAAGACAATAAGCATCCTGAAGCTCGAACTGAGCGCAGCTGCTCTGCTTGTGAGACTTGTCTGCCACATTCAGAAGCTGCCCTTCTTTAAAGATCTACCTGTCTTTGCTTGGTCTGACAGCCAAGTAGTACTCGAACTGAGTGCAGCTGCTCTGCTTGTGAGACTTATCTGTCACATTCAGAAGCTGCCCTTCTTTAAAGACCTACCTATCTTTGCTTGGTCTGACAGCCAAGTAGTACTCGAACTGAGCGCAGCTGCTCTGCTTGTGAGACTTATCAGTCACATTCAGAAGCTGCCCTTCTTTAAAGATCTACCTATCATTGCTTGGTCTGACAGCCAAGTAGTACTCGAACTGAGCGCAGCTGCTCTGCTTGTGAGACTTATCTGTCACTTTCAGAAGCTGCCCTTCTTTAACGATCTACCTGTCTTTGCTTGGCCTGACAGCTAAGTAGTACTCGTGTGGTAACGCAAACACCCATGCTATTGGAAAACCTTTGTTGCTAACCGCGTATCCTTCATTCAAACCGAGCTACCCTCGGCTGAGTGGAGGCATGTTTCTTCCAAGGAAAATCCGGCTGATCTCGCCACTCGTGGGGTGAGGCCTGAAGAATTTAAAGGTATTAAAAAATGGTGCATGGACCACAATGGCTCTCATAGCCCGTTGCGGATTGGCCAGATCGGCCGGATGCCTTGCGCATAATGCACGTGCGAGAGCACATCCTTAAACCGGAATTACTGACTCGGTTCTCGACACTAACGCGGCTGATCCGCATAGTGGTATGGTGTCGCCGCCCCCTGGTTTATTTTCGCAGACGAAGAGGGGGTGAAATGCATAATTTGTTATTTCTGACCTCTTTAGAGATCTCTGAAGCTCGCGCAGCAATCATTCGATTGTCTCAGACGGAAGCCTTTCACGCGGAGCTCGTGCTTTTGACCAACGATCTCTATGACCTTACGGTGTTAACCCCAACGTGTCCGTGACAACTTTTGGAAACGCTGGTCACTGGAATACCTACAATATCTTCAGGAGCGGAACAAATGGCACAGTCCATCCTACAACTTCGCTGTGGGCCAGTTGGTCATTTTTAAGGACGAACGCTATCCACACTCGAGATGGCCTTTGGGACGCATTATTGAGGTCGATCCTGGCCCTGACAATATTGTAAGGGTGGCTACAGTAAAAACGGCCACTAATACGCTACGTCGTCACATCGCGAATCTGTGTCCTCTCTCTCTACCATCAAAAAGTGCTGCGACTTCATAGCCAGGCTGTATCCTTGTGTACTACTCATTGTTATAGTGTATATCTAACATTCAATCTGTAGTTTATATTTTCGTCCTGCGGACGAAGGCGGGCGGGATGTTTGGCTGCTTTTTACCGTCATCTGAAATTGTGGGGGGTTTGACTTAGTTATTGTCTCTTTAGTTTATTCATTATCGGAAAAGGGGCTGCACCTGAAATCAAACTGAATAGAATGGAACCTTTTCCCACAACTTTATATGTAATTGGATCAGGAATTTGTTTTCACTTTATAATTATTAATTTTCTTCAAAGTTCAGTTCAAGTTGACCCTTTGTGGTGAGAGGTTCCATTTCGCAAGTGTGAACGAGTCTCATGTTGGATTATGTGTGTTTGTCATTGTGTTGATTAATATATGATAAGAACGAGTCTCATGTTGGATTATGTGCGTCTGCCATTGTATGGATTAATATATGATAAGAACGAGTCTCATGTTGGATTATGTGCATCTGCCATTTGAGTGGATTAATGTATGGAGGACTGGTTGTCATCCCAATGTTTTGAACGAGTCTCATGTTCGATTATTTGTGTTTACCACTCTATGGATAAGGTCATTTCTGACATACTTGTGTGATCACTAGTTGATTTTCGGCTTTTTCCTCCACTCATGGAGTGGAGGTTTTTTATGCCATAGAATAAACTCTTTCCTTTGCAACTAGAAATTGGGTTGTGGTTATTTGAACCCCAATACGCTCCACTAGCAATTAAGTACCTGATCATTACTCAAACACTAAGAATATATTAATAATACTTAATATTAAGTACTCCTTCAGAATAAGGACCAACAAGAGATGCAGATACAATACGAGAATTTACCAGGCCACATGACCGCGAGAAGCCCCGAATTTATTACTTTGTAATTATAACTTTATAATTAGTTCTGAAAAAAATATTGAACAATAAGAGGGGACAGTTTAGAGGAAACAGATGTGGAAGTTGACAATCTGAAACTGACACTATAACCTAAAATTGGAGATGGAACGACTGCGGATTCAGATGAAAAATTTAATTTTTATTTAAATAAATAAATAAAAACATGCTCCCAAAATATTGCGTTTCTGAATATAGATAAATAAAGTTTAATGTAAAAAAATTAAACCAGTTCAGAGAAAATTGATCGAGAATGCTGATGCCAGAATTTCAGATTTTAAAAACCGGACTGCGGTAGCGATTAAAAGTAGAATATCTGATTTTTGGCAAAAATAAAAATATGCTTTCGTTCCTCGCAAAAGGTCAACAAATGATAAAAATTGAAAGAATACGCTGAATGGGGGTCAAGTGTAGCATGTAAACACATTAGAATTTTATAAATATTGTTCTTTTTGTTTAGAGTAATCTTTTTGGATTTGCTCAAAAGCGCATTTTTTAGTATAGTAATAAAAAGTTGGTATGCCACAGGGTTTCAAGGGACCGCTTGACACCGTGCGGCGTACTGTGTGTTTTATAAGTAAACTTGTTTTTTTCCCCAATCAATATCCAGATAACAATTATAGTCTCATATGCTACGCATATTACTCGCACGCGTGCGGATTTATTCCTCACGCGTGGAGTCACTGATGCAGACATATGTGCAGGGTTGGTAACGTATAATACTCCACGCATTATGCGTGGTTTTCAACGCGTATATTACCACGTATATTACCTTTCTAGTTTTCTACGTGATTCGACGTATATGACGTCCGAATGGATACTTTCAGTGCGCATTCGTCAATATCGAGAAATGTCTCACATGACTTATTTTTCTTTTCGTCCCTGCTGGTGGTAAAAAGATTGTAAAAGATAGAAATTGGGGGATGGGAATAGATAGAACTATTCTATCTCTCTCAATGTATCACTTTGCATCCCTAAAACGCTATCTTTTCTTATCCCTAATCTCAATAATTTTCTATCTGTTTCTCTATCCTTCGTGACCAGGGACTTTTATCCTTTTCGATCCCTTAGTCTATCTATCTATCACGAATTTCAATCGTTTTCAATCTCTTCCCAGTGGGCACAAAAACATTAAAGTCCTAAGAACGTTCTAAAGACGTTCCTAGGACGTGCATGTCAGTCC
>CAKNWT010200012.1:0-12137 GCA_932066315.1 Andricus coriarius | reverse complement strand
AGCTCCTTTCCGGTGTACGACCTCGAAGTCGTATTCGAGGAGGTCAAGCGCCCATCGCTCCAATCGATCAGTTGCATTGTGGAGATAGTGTAACCATCGCAATGAACTGCGGTCGGTGATCACCGTGAAATGAAACCCTTCCAGGTAGTGACGGAATTTTCTAAGCGACCAAATCACGGCTAGACACTCCTTTTCCGTGACCGAACACTTTCTTTCCGCGTCCGACATCGTCCTACTGGCGAAAGCGATCACCCTCTCAACGCCATCTTGCATCTGCGTTAAGACTGCCCCGAGGCCGAAGTCGCTCGCGTCGGTCTGGAGTACGAACGGGACTTCAAAGTCGGGATATATCAAAATCGGTGCCGTAGCGATTTGTTCGTTAAGCTTAGCGAACGCTCTTTCCTGTTCATTTCCCCATTCCCATGGGACGCTCGTTCTAAGCAGTCTGTTCAGCGGTTCCGCGTCAGTCGCAAAGTCCGGTATGAAGCGACGATACCACGATGCCATCCCCAAGAACCGTATCAGATGCTTTATTGTTCTTGGGGCTGGGTAGGAGAAAAGAGGCTCCACCTTGTCCGGATCGACTTGCAAACCCCTTTGATTCACTAGGAATCCGCGATAAAGTACGGTCAGTCTCCCGAATTCGCATTTCTTTGGGTTTATCGTCAGTCCGGCACTCTGTAAGCGGTCTATTACTCGCACTACCCATTCCTGGTGTCCCTTGAACGTCTCATTGACGATCACTATGTCATCGAGGTACGCATAGACGTTAGGCTCCATGTCCGGCCCTATGAGGGAGTCTACCAGTCACTGGAATGTTGCAGAAGCTCCTGACAGTCCAAAAGGTATCCTTGTGAACTGAAAGAGCCCCATTCCAGGGACTGTAAATGCTGTGTACTCCCTACTGTCTTCGGCCATCGGTATTTGGTGGTATCCCCACTTCAAATCTATGTTCGTTATGTACTTTGCGGCGCGGAGTTGCTCAAGGATCATATCCATTTTTGGCAACGCATACGCATCCTGTTTAGCCACTTTGTTGAGCCTACGGTAGTCCACGCAAAATCTATACGGCCCGTCGGCGTTCAGGGCCATTACTACGGGACTGGACCATCCGCTTTTCGACGGCTCAACTATGCCCTCGGCTAACATTCTAGTCACCTCATCTTGCATATTTTTCAGGACCTTTGGGGACACTCGATAATACCTCTGTTTTTACGGTGGGTGTCCCCCGACGTCTATGCTATGAGTGATGCGATCGATTGCTGGAAGTACCTCAGGAGGGGGCTTAATTACCCCGGCAACTAACGTGTCCAGTTCTTGTCGCTCCTCAGCTGTTATTTCTATGAGGCCGCAAGACTGGTCTAACGTTGTCGGGTTTTCGTCCCTCCTCTCCACTTCCAGCTCAATACTCTCTTCGGTATAGTGGTGGACTAATTTTGGATAGTCCGCCATGTACCAAGCTCGTTTACTGCCATCGTGCACTATTCCGAATGTGTGGATGAAATCCATACCCAAGAAAACTTGTTCTCCCATGCTCGGGACAATATGGATCCTCATCATTCGCGAAACACGATCGATTATGATAGGGAGATAACATGTGGCCTTAACTTGACTGACAGTACCGTCAGCAGTCATAACCGCTTGGTTCGGTGTCATCTGCAATGTTGCCTTGTTCCGTTCTGCTATAACCAAGCCAATATCTCCCATTACTGTTCGGGATGCCCCTCCATCAATCAACGCGAGGACCTTAGGGGTGTTACCAATTCGGGAAGTTGTAAAGACTCGCAAGGTAAGCCCTTTGACCTCTCTTGGGGGCTCCTTCACCTGTAATCGTAGCGGTAACGAGGGGCCTTCATCCGGTGATACCGCTGGTGACTCATTCGCCTTTAGCAGGGCCAGTATCACCTGATTCTCTAGCCAGAGGTTCTGTATTTCGCGCACCCTCGTTCTTGTACTGAGAACGATGGTGTCTTCCGTTTCCACTGTACGCATTTCCGGGATCTTTACTGCTGAGGGCGACGGAGTATCTATGGGAGCGGGGTTCGCCTCCTGAGCTATCCCCACTACTGCCGGTTCCGTCGTCTCGGGCCTGATCTGTTCCGATTCGTGCCTGTCGTCCTGTGGGGTCGGTCCGGGACTAGAGGAAGAAGGGTTGACCCCTACGCCTTCTCCCTTCTTCGGTTTCCCGGACAGTACGCACTCTTTAGTGGTCACTTCCTCCTTACCGCACCGACGACAATAATTACGCCGTCAGTTTTTCGTACAGCCGATCTGGAAGTGACCTTTCCGTCGGTAGTTCCAGCACTCCACTTCGGAATCATCCCCTTGTTATCTGAAGGAGGCAGACCCTGCGCCTGTTTTCATCGTGGGTGCCGCCCCTCCTTCCGAAGTTCGTTCCGACCCCTTCTGGTACCGGGGGCCTCTGGTATTACGCCTATCGGCCCCATTGGTCGTGGACTTGCTCGTCGGTTCGTCCTCAGCCGAGTTGTGTTCTGTGGCGTATCGCTATCGTCTGAAGTCGGGGTGATAGTGGCCACAGAACTGCTCTTTTTGGGCTGTGCCCCCTTCCCTTTATACGCATATTCTGGGATAAGGGACTTCTCGGGGGACGGCTCATATTCGGCTGCCAGGATCGCCAGACCGGTATAGTCTGTAAATTCGTAACGTCTGATGACCCTCCTAAAATCGGACCTGAGATTCGCGTATACTCTATTCATCTGGACCTCGAGATCCATTGGCCTGGTCGAGAGCTGGTAGAGCCCGTACATGCAGGTCAGTTAGTCTGCTACCGGTTCCTCTTGGCCTTGCCTGCGTGAGAGGATCTGCTCTTCTAACCTTTCTTGCTAGAAAGCGTCTCCAAACCGGGCCTGAAAATGCCGCTTGCACTGGTCCCACGTGATCCATCCTCGTCTGTGAGGAAAGAGGCGGCTCTGCCCTCTTCGACCCTCCACAAGAAGTTGTCCACACTTAAGCCCTTTTGTCCGTTAAAACTGACCTACCACCCTTCCACGATTCTTGTCACGTCCCTTGGTTTGCTAAGGGATCGCATGGGGCCTCGCCCCCATCCCTGAGCATACCCGTGACTCGTGGTGGCTTCCGGTTCATATTCACGCGGGGCTCCTGGCCCAAGTGTGTATCTTTGCGCATAGCCCTCATATTCCGGTCTTTGATCCCAACCGTGGGAGTACCTGTTCTGCCAGGCGCGACCCTGCTCCCTATTCTGTCGCCATGGTTCCGAATATGGCCCATCCTGGCCCTGCCCCGTCGTTGGGACATATTGCGTTCTACTTTCCCGGGTATGATTAAAACTCGCGCCTTGATATCGTCGCGCGGGTTCATGCTCTCCATACCCTGTGTCGTACGACCTACGATTTACTTGACTTGGCTCTGAAAATTCTGGTGGTCCGTAGCTATCATAATTTTCACTTCTGCCCCAAGTTCGCTCCAACCGTTCTTGTTCGAACGCTTCCCCCCTTCCTAAGGTTGGGTTCGTTTGAGGGAAGAGGCTCGAAGGTGGGTAGTGATGGGCGGCCCGTTCCGCTCGGGGCCCCTCTCGTTCCCATAGCCTGTGTTCGCGGTGATCATTTGGAGCGAGCTCTCTCGGGTGAGGCACCGGGTAATACCCTGGGTACCGGTACCCCTCTGTTTCTGCGGTCCGGCCCCAGTTTTCAGTTTCGTAGTGCGGTGTCTCTATCTTAAACGGAGCTTCTCGATTCCTGCTGTACCAGTCATTACTCGGGCGCGTGTCTCTTATTACCGCGGTGGTGAAAATCGGTTGCGAAGTAGTTACCAGTGGAGCACACGTTAGGGCACTCACTATCGGTGGGTAGTATGTTGTCTGACCACCACGGCTTAGCGGTACCGAGAATTGGTAATCCCGGTCCTGTCTCGGCCAGTCCTGAGCCCTTCTGGGGCTCTCCGATCTTCTGATAGCCCCTTGGTACTGCTCTAGTCATCTTTCCGCGTGGCCTAGTATTGACTTTCGCGAAACGAGGATCCCCGTCCCTAGTGCTCCTCGCGTTCCCCCAACCGATGTTTCTGCCTGAGTAGGTGGTGCCACTGCCCCTTCTTCCCCCCTCCACATGTCTCTGCTGGGAGGTGGGGTGTAGGTTGGTGATAGCGCACCCCTCAAGGCCTGTTCTCCCCCCATCCCTGGCCAATGTCGGTGCCCATGGGGGGTCGTCTCCAACATCGTGAAGGGTTGGTGAAACCCGATCCGCTGTCGTGGGATAACCTGTGGGGGACCCGTAATATTCGCGCCGGTCCTCTCGTCCCTTGATACGAGCTCCTGGGGGTCGTTGTACTCTGGGTACCAGGCCCCCCTGACGCGCGAAGTAACGCCCCAACCGCTCCCGCAAAACTTCATCTACCTCACTCGTATTACGCCTCAACCCTCTGAGGATTGGCCTAAGGACCTCTCCGTTTAGGTCGTTTGCCCAACATGGTAATTGCGCCCTTATCGCGCCTAGGCTGGCCCTAGATTGCCTATCCTGACCCTCGATCATCCTTTCTAACGCGGCTCCGGTTACGGACTGTGTTTCGATATTTGCCGAACTTTCCGGTAAACCGGGGTCTTCCCGCGTATCGTGTTGTATTGGTTCCCCCTCCATTTGGTCGTAAGAATCTATTGTCCTACTATTTTTAATTTGACTACCTCAAAGAAAAACAATGTTGCCGGAAAAACTCAAAAACTGCTGACGCTTTCCCTTCACTTTTTTTTCAAACTACCGAAAATTACCCGAATTCATAAAAAAAACTCCCAATCTTATGAAAACTTTTTGAATCCCGGTTCCCGTTCTTCCCTGTTCCTGAAAATCCGCGAAATCTCCCCTTAGACCAGAAAAAAAGATATTCCTGAAAAAAAAGAAAGTATGCGTCGCGAAATTTCGGCCGTATCTAAATATTTTTAAAATTTACCTACAAGAGAGAAAAAAAAAAAAAAACAAGAAGAATCTCGAAAATACTGGTGTAGTTCTTCTACTTCTGAAGAATTACTTTGGAAAATCTTTTTCCCTTCGCAATCAGTTAATTGTTTTCCTTTTTTTTTTTAATTTAATTTCAAGAGAAAATCATTTAAAAAACCGTTTCATTTTAGTTTTTAGTTCGAGTCATAAACCGGGGCAGTCCTGATTCAGTGTATTCTGCGCAAATATCTTTTACTTAGTTTATTTGCGCAGAAAGAACAATTATTATTCCAGGTAAAGAGGGGGTGGAACTTAAATCTACAAGCGAGAGCCAAGCGGACCTGCGAAAAGCAAAATTTACTAACAATTATAGTAAGCAGGCAGGACTAATATTCGACTAGTCGACCACTTCTGGCTGCTTACCGTCACTTTCCTTTCCCCCTCTCTCTCTCACTCCGTTTGCGTCAGCCCGTGACGGCCCTCTATGTTGGGCGCCATTTGTGACTCGATTTTTCAACTTTTTCCGTGTTCACCACGGCTAGTCACGTCCTGGCCGGGGATGGCCCAGGATTGGAAAACCTAGTTACTATTATTTAAATAATTTAGGCTGCCACATACCTGCGGCTGCGACACCAATACCGCATTTTACCGAGTTTGTGAGTCGCACTCTTTCGACTCACGAACAACCCATGAAGCTCGTTATATTTTATTTTGCCAGGCGCCAGATAGGTTTCCCCATCCGAGCCCCGTCGGCGCCGGTCACGTCGCAACCACTAGGTTATTAAACTATCTCACTGCTAGCCCGCATGAGAGAAGGGATGGGATCGGTGGAGCGAGAGAAAGTATGTCCCGAAAGTGTCGAGAAATCGCCAGAGTACCACGGTTTATTTGAGGGACGCCCGCCTCAACAATATATAGTCAGGCTTGCCTCACTCCCGGGTGTCGCGAGAGTTTCGGCCAACACTTTACACTTTATTTCACGCACGTGGCCCCGACAGTCACACCACGAGTGGTCGAGAAAGGAAGCACTGAATCGGTAAGAAAAACTATAGAGGCCACTCACCTTGTAGCCATTTGCCATACGTTGCCTTATCCCTGTCCATTTTTTAGTATTGTTCAAGCCTGGCTTCTTCAAAAAATTCCAATCTATTTCCTCGGTCTAACCGGGTATACCGCCGCCAAGTCAGAAAAACAAGTGACAGGTCCCGTGTTCCAGTCCGCTTCCTTCCTTCTCGAGAGTTCGTGCCGTGCCTCTCGATTGGAGTGAAGATGGCTGGCCTGTCAATATCGGCCAATGGGTGCCTTCGTACTTCTGCTGCGGGCTATCCATTGGTCCTCACGGGCTGACTCGAAGATGGCCGTTTACTGAATCACAGCAGCGTGGAGTCGTCCATCCATGCCGTGGTGCAGGGCTGGTTGACTCGGTTACGTACTGCCTTCGACACTGCGAGTGAAGCTTAAAGGTATGGGGTGTAGCACGACCGCCTGGTAGTGACGCCATGTGATCATATCGCCGCTGAAACATGGCGACTAGATGTGGCACCACTCTACTTAGTTGAGGAAACATGATCGTCTGGCAATGACGCCATGTTTTGGTACCGGCGATGAAAGGTGGCGACCCCTTGTGTCATATCCCCACTTCCTCGGTGAGGCATGTTCGTCCGGTAGTGACGCCATGCCATGCGCGGGACCGGTGCGCCGTGCTGGCTTCGTTGCATCCTCCTGTCCTGCTTCCTTGCTGTTGGCTGTCTGCTCCGTCTTTACGAACTGTCAGTTTGCTATGCTGTTTATTTCTCGACCCCGTTTGTGCGAATAGAGAAAGATTCTGATGAAATGACAAATAAGGGTACTCTGGCTTTTCGGAGGTACATTTCTTAATTTTATTTAATTCAATGATGCCTTAACATACCCTTCTTTTTCCTGACTGGACGGTAAGCGTGTTCTATTTTCTTTTAATAATATTGTCAGGCCGGCCTTTCCTCGGGTTCGGAGGTTAAGTCTGGCTTCGGCAAAACCCCGGAAAGTTGTTGTCACAACTGTCTGCGACTTCTCCGAAAACTTCGTCACAATATACTTATATTATTATTTATATATAATTGAACACGCTTACCGTCCAGTATAGATACAGTGGAGTCTCACCTATTTCCTGTTGCCTCTATTTCCCGTCGGCTGTACACGGTTATTTCCATTTGCGCAGTTCCGGAAACTCCCACCACGGTTAGTGGTACTCTAACCTCAAATTTCGGACAGGTGCTTCGTGAAACTGAAAGGTCTTCAACCGATAAAAGGATAAAGAAACAGAATCGCGCAAATGCATTCTACACTTGAAAGTATTACTATGCATACCTTTATAACTTACCTTCACGTTTCGGATATTTTCTCCAAAAAGTCGTATGCAGTTGCAGTACCATGTACTATTTGTACTAACCTTCCTGACGGCTGACATTTCTACCTATCGACATCATGCCTCAAAACTCACTATTCCGCAAAATATTTGCGTTGTTTTTTCATTCTATAATATTGATTTTTCGTTCGCAAATTGTCGCACGCCTACAAAAACACTTGAAAAACACTAATGATGCATGCAGACCTACGGACCCCGACTTTTCTCAACTGCGCAATAAGCCCGGTGCGTAATAAGCCGGATATCCACTCGTCTGAACCGTTTCCATAATATTGCGCAATATACTTGACTGAGTAGTCGCACACGATGACCTTTCGAGGCGAGAGTCGCAACCGTCTCACACCCCTTGAGCTGATAAACTGCGTGGGCCAGCAGTTCTAGGAATGTCGGGTGTATTTATTTGTATTATTATTGATTTCAAATCACCCGCGCTTATCGGTTGAAAAAGTTGCGCACAGGCGGCGCATCGATACAAGAACGGGGCAGCAAATGAACATCGCTTGACTCAAATATCCTGCCTACTCGCGGTATATCTTTGTCGCGGTAAGGGCGGGGCCCCCTCCTGCTTGGAAATAAAAAATGCCATTTGCAAATGTTGCTAAACGTTTAAAATAAATACCCCTTTAAACTTCAAAATATGCTTAAATTATTTTACTGTTCTTTATAAAACACAATTTTATTAAAATACCAAAAGAAAAATAATTAGAAATTCCTAAATAATTATTCAAATCATTATTGATGTCTTTTTATTTGTTATTTCTTGGTTTCTTAAAATTTGATTTACTTTTTAAATTAATTTTAAAATTATTATTATTATCATCTTAGGGATCCGAAATACCGCTATGAGGCGCCACCGGCGACTATCGACCTTCATTTTTAAAGCATTGAATTACCAGAGGCTGATTAAACCATCCTAATAATAAGAATGTATAAGTAAATTAATCCAGATTGGGCACATAAAATAATTAATAACACAGGCACACACAAAAATATTGTGCGGAGCCAAAAAAGCGACCTATATAGCATTGTAGTATTGGTCTAGCCTAGTCCAAATCTGCATTGATTGGATTTTTCTGCTTACCAGTTTTTTTTTAAATCGAGTTTGAACGTTTAGTTTAGGTCAAATTATGCCAAGTAGGCCACCAAAAATCGAGTCTTTTTTTTCGCTGTAAAATGAATGTTTTAATAGCCCTTATGTTCGAAAAGATTTTCTTAGGTTTTGGTCACAAACGAAATTCGTTTGCAAAAGTTATTAACAATGAAAATTTAATGTTACAACACGATTAACATTTTCCTCGTGAACGGCTAAACGGATTTTGATGATTTTTACGTTAAAATTTTGTCTTAAAAACATAAATTCCAGAAACCTTTCTTCCGAATATAAAAAAATTGAAATAGTTTTAAGAAATATCAATCCGTTATAAACAAATTGAAATTTTTTTTCTTTCAAACGAACAATTTTTTGCACTATTTGCGCTATTTTTAATGCTAAATTAGGTGGTAGGGGGAGACCACCCTACAGTAGATAATCCTTAATTGTATGCGCAAATATAAGTAAAATAATCAATAATAATTTTAATATATTAACAATTGTCTACTGTAGGATCGTTATCTCCTGTATGGTGGTCTCCCCTATGTTATTTTTTGTGCAAAACTACAAATAAAAATTCCTATTATGGAACAAGTTGTCGATTTCGTCTGGGCGGCACTACGTACCGCCCGCCGGCGATCTACTTCGCCCAGTACGCGCCAGTGCCCGAGGGTTAAGTAAGATTCGAAATATGTCAGAATAAATATCCATCTTTATTGTACAATGTACAGAGTATGCTTTACATAAACTAATTTTTCTTGCAATGTGAAAGTACAGAACATATAATTTTATGTTAGAAATATGTGTACGTCCGTCTGAAAAGAGAGCAGATTGTCGGCATGGACTTACGTATAGGGACATATAGCCAGATAAATTCCCGACATTTTAGTCTCAGAAAAACCTTCTAGGTTGAAAATTGAGGCACCGCGACACTTTTGAAGTTGGAACATCGAAAACCCCCTTTTCGAGAAATTAGTACATTACGCACCTAGAGACGAAAAGTGATGGATGCAAAACGAGCGTGAAGTTGGCTACGAAGGCGCGAGCGATCGTCGTCGAGTGTTATCGAGCGCGAAATGATAACCCTGAGGGCGAAGGCCGAGGGTTTGTCATCGCGCGAGACAAAGCTCGCCGACGAGGGATCGCGGCTGAGTTATCAACTTTACGCTCATTTCATCCATCAATTGTCGTCTCGAGGTGCGTATACTATTTTCCTTAATAAAAATATCGAAATTTGGCGGTTTGAGTAAACCAAGAGAACTCGATAGGAAAATGATAAGGCTGACTTGTAAAGAAGAGCCGAAAAGTATGGTTTTCTGCTCATGTTTGCATTTTCATACCCACTAGCTGTATTTGGCCATTTTCGTAGGGGGCGTGGCACCACGAAAACCGCCATTTTCTATGTTTGTATTAAGAAAACATATTTAAAGTTGGCAAGTGCCATGAGCGCCAGTGTTAAATGTGACCTTTTAAAGCAAAATACACACACATCTAAATAGTTTCGGGCGACTTGAATAGTGTTAAAAGATAGAGGAAAGGTCAAAGTATAATTCCCAAATAAAAACAGAAAATGTATTATTTTGATTCTACCTCACAAAAACGCTAACTATAATAAAATCGACAATCTGGTCCCTTTTCAGATGGACGTACGCATGTACATACTATCATGCCGCTAAAATCTATAAATAATTTTCCTAATATTTCTAAAAATTGTGGTCTGCAATATCTTGGGTGCTCCGCTGTGGCTGGATAATTTATACATAATTTCTAAAATGAATAAAGGCTATCATGAATAGAAATTTCCTTATTTTTACTTTAAAAGACAATAAAACGCCACACGCCATACTTTTTGTTTTGAACACTTACAGATTTCTTGTTTGTCTCTTTTTAAATATTATATAATCTAGCGCGAGCTTTCCATATGCGGGTCGAGACGAGCTGCGAGCCGGCACGCAGCTGACTAGCCCAAAAAAGTTCGCGCGGCACGCAAACCTTGCACTGGACCACAATATTTGATCAATATGCTCGATCGAATATTACTGCGTTGATTTAAGCCAATTTTTTGTATGCAAGTCTTTGATACACATGAAAACAAACTTTCGTGAAAAACATGACTTTGCATCAATTTCACGTAAAAGAAAAAAAAATAAATTCAAAAATTGGGTTTGAGAGGTCTCCTATTAATTAAAAATCTTTCATTTCGAAGAAAAATCTTTTCAATCGAATAGAAATTGAGATATAATTTTTTTAAAAGTACTAATTCGTTTTAATATTAATTCTGTTTATATTCCTTATTTATTTTGAAAGCTTTGTGAGCTGTGTAAGTTTTTTTCCGATCCCCTAGCTTTTTTCGGCCCGCGAGACTTTTCCGGCCCGCGAGCTTTTTCCTGGTTTGCGAGTCGGCTCGCGGGCTGGACCCGACGCGTACACGAAAAGCTCAGCTCGCGCGGCTTGAATTTTCACATACGCCTGCAATTTAATTCAAAAATAAAGTTTTTCAAAAAGAAAAAATTCTTTGAAAATGATTTATCCAATAATGCCAGCAATTTTGTTGTTTCGACAGCAGATCTAAGATTTCAGATAAAACCTTAATTAAATGGTCGCTTTTAAATAGCCTATCAACACAGGACCACATACAATTGTTCGCTGTACTTTGACCAAGATTAGGTGTTTTCCACAGATTTTTGGCCATTTTGTTTATAACAACGTAGGGCAGGGGCGGTCAACGCAATGGGAAGTAGACGGCCGCGTACTATTATGATTATATTTAGTTCACAGACCAATTGTACGCGCCCTGTTGTCGTCAGCGGGTGAACGGGGCAAGGGAAGGTTGACTTTTAAAAACTGTAGCGCGAACCATGAAATAAATCAACGTAACCCGAAAAGCTTATTCCTCAGCGAGTTGCAGCGAGTTGTTTGTGCAATTTTGTCTGTTGTGGTTGGTGCAAAATTATGAAAATATGATTCAAAATACATTAAAAAATGTTACTTTTTCGTCTTTTGTCTCATATTCTTCAAATTTTGCATTAAATCTTTCATTTTCCTTAAAATTAATATTAAAATGAAATTTATAAAACAAATGAAAAGAACTAGATATAGATATACGTGCACTAACACATGCACATAGGATTTAGTTTCAAGACCAATTGTACGCTGCGCTAATTCTGGGTATCCATTGTCGCTTACTTCCCATTGAGTTGACCGCCCCTGACGTAGGGCGCGAACTGACGTTTAAAGACCTTTAATAAAGCCCAAATTAAAGATTGAACCTTACACTACATTTTGTTATTGTTTTAAAAATTGGTTACACACCTGACGTACATCTGTTGTAAACCCTCCACTTTAATACAAAAGTAGAATGAAAAAAGAAATCTGAGATTTATTAAATGACAATGTTTTCAAACAAAATATTTATTCACCATTGAATAGAATATAAACGGCATACAAGTACGAAATGCAGTTTGTTTCACTGCATTATTCAAGTAAATGATGATCGGAAACCTTAATATCTTTTTTTTCGGTACATTTCTTACAGTACTTCCACACATTGGAATAACTATGGATCACAAGATCTCAATCATGGATTCCTTATTCGTCATGTAGCATGCCTTCCTTAGTGAAAGGGTATAGAACCATATAAGCATACAATTGCCTTTATTGGTATGCATAAATGTTATTCTCTACTGGTGTAATAAAATACTCTCATAGAGTTATTCATTTTTAATTAATCGGACTGGCC
>CAKNWT010200004.1:0-10137 GCA_932066315.1 Andricus coriarius | reverse complement strand
AGATTGTTCTCTCCATTATTTATGGTCCTAAAAGAACCAAGTGGGAAATTTGGACCAGTAGTAGAAGGAACATTATTCGGACCATCTAATGTATTCGTAACGGCTTCAAAATCTGAAAAGCTTACATCAGGTATGCGAAGCTAATTTTATATTTTTCTTTATTTTTATAACTTTGAACATCTTTTCACATAACTTTTATAGACCATTTCAATAAGTGGATAAAAGAAGTATTTTTTCCTAATACTGGGAGTACAAGTGTGTTGTTATTGGATTCATGGAGTAGGCACTGTGTCGACACTATAGAAAAAGAAACACCTGCTGGTAAAACTGTCATACCTTAAAATATTCCAAAAGGAACCACAGGTATGATCCAGCCATTAGACGTTTATGGATTTCGAGTTTGGAAAAATTTTGTTAAACGTTTTTCGGATGATGTTTTATTACATAATTATAAGATAAATCTTCACTTGAAAAACGATATTATTAAACTCCAATCTCTTATTCACAATCAACTATCCTCTCCGAGAAATAAAAACCTTTTCCAGTACTCATGGTATAAAAGTAGTTATGTAGATAATAGGCCGCAAGATTTTGAAAATCCCGTAGATTTTGTCTTTAGAGAATTTTTACAAATAAAATGTGCATATTGTGATGAAACGCCAGTTATTAGATGTTCTTGGTGTAAAAAATCACTGTGTATCAAACATTTATTTGAAGATCACCATATGTGTAATAAATACGAAGAATAATATCTCGCAGAATATATCTAACTGCCCTAAAACAATTTCATTTTCTACAACATGTTATAGGAAATAAATCAAATACATTTTTTGTACAATTTTGTATACCACAATAATTAATTTGCAACACTTGAAATGCTTCATGAATGTGAAAAGTGCTTTGAGGGTGGTTTACCCCCTTCGAATTAGAATGGGGGTGCCTCATGCCGGGAGACAGCGATGTTTTCAATTTTCACAATGTTATCTGCCCAGAAGAGAATTTTTCACTACGACCATTAAACTGCAACTGTTGCAAACGATTAAGGAAATAAAAATTTAAATTAAGGGCTGTTTATCCTCTTTAAATCTGACACGGAGTGTGAAAAGATATAACGTCTTGTATTTTGTATGCCACTTCATTAATCAATCAAAAATAAAATTTGATTCGGATGATAATCAGGAATTTTTGTGAACGTTAGCCATAGGGGATAGTTAACCCCCCGTCTAAGGGGGTGATGGTTGGAAATTAATATTTTACTGCAATTTAATAACATAATTACAGTTTAAACAATATTTGCACTGCCTCCTAATGATTAATTTCTCTGGAAAGTATATTTCTAAAGTAATTATTCGAAAACTTTGAAGGGTGATTTCACCCCCTAAATATGAATTCTGGCACGTATAAAAAATACGTGTACCTTATTTTCTAGTGCTCTAAAACATACTACAGAACGAATCAAATCGGAGGCGGACACTAGGGTAACCTTCCTTGTAAGTCAAGTGACGGATGAGATAAGGATGTTACAAGTTAATTTAATACGATGTCGAAAATCTTTTGTGATGATGTTATGGGTATAAAATTAGGAGCATGGTGTAGTTTGGAGTTCATCTTTTACCGCTATTATCCTTAAACAGCGGCCGCGAGCGTTGGAGGTGACAACAGTGTCGCCCTGGATGCTTTCTTAGAGCTACACTGTAAAAAAAGCTTTGGTGATATATATAATCAGCTAGTAATTATACATGCATTGTATTTTCAAATTACAATGTATAACCTGATTAATTTACGATACTACAGTACTTATTTACAATCTAGTGTGATTTAACTTCAGGTCACAATGTGAAAATAGAACGAAGGTTGTTCCATTTGCAGTCGACTGTAAAATCACTACGTCCGATGATGGAAATTATTGGATCGGCGTGGGACATAGTATGTTACGAAAGTATGTGTAAATTTTGAATATGTGTGCTTTTCTATCGCGAGGGAGTAAGTCCGCCCTGACGAACGCCGCGGAATTATGTGCAGGATGTAAATTTTGACCATTCGGGACTCTCGAGTATGACGTTTTCACTCGATAAAAATGAATTTTTAAATTTTGAGACTGTCAAGTGGTTATACTCCGTTTTCTCCCTTAAATACAGAAAATAGCTTTAGAATATTTTCACATCTGTGAAAAGATGTGAATAGTAGCAAGGTGGCTGTAGGTTAAAAAGATCTGCAAATCAGTGAAAAGTAAGGGAAATTTGATAATCAGGGAACGTTAGGAATAAGTCAAAGATGAAAAAAAAAATATTGAAATTTGAATCACCGAAAAGTTTTTGGGGAACCAAACCTCTAAATATCTTTTCGATTATAAAAGCTGAAGTCAAAATTTAACGAAATTTCGGAGATTATCGACCCGTACCTAATTTCACGGTCGACGACGGGAAAACGTCCTGCATGTATTTCTTTATGGCGGACGCAGGTTGAGAAGAAAAGTATGTATTTTTACAGAATTCTGCTTATTTACTATGTGCCACAACGATCGAATTATTTCCATCGTCGCAGGATGTAAATTTACACCAACTTTTTTTACAGTGTACCGTATTGTAGATGTATTTAGATTAACCGTGTTGTATATTAATTTGTATGTATCTAGAGTATATAGAATATATTTTATTTTTGTTTTTTAAACTTGTTCTCGGGTGAAGCCGGTTTTCATCATAGCCACGGACTAAGTCAAGTAACTAATGAGAGGAAGATGTTATTAGTTAATTCAATACGATGTTTGAAATAATTTGCGTTGATGTTGTAGGTACAAAATTAAGAGTATGTTGTAATTTGCAGTTCGTCTTCTACCGCTGTTATGGTTACACAGCGGCCGCGAGTGTTGGAGGTGACAACAGTCGCCTCTGGATGCTTTTTTCGAGCTTACCATGTATCACTCCATAGGTTTTTAGTCGCTTGCTTCCTGAGTGTCTAGGAAGTTACTTAAAATGCGACAGATATTTAATAAAACCGCCTTTTGAGCTGCTGCCAGTACCCTACTGACTCCCAAATGTTCAAGATGTTCAGTGCATCTTGCGTGGACATTGCCTGTAGCCGAAATCACAATAGGATAAATAGATGCATGTTTCACATTCCTCCATATTGTCTTTATTTCATGCCTTAGCTCACTGTATACTCTTGAAAACCCCTAGATGCCATGTTTCGAGTAAATATAATATTTTTTTCATATACTCGTCCGTCGTATTGGAGCAGATATTTTGTTTTTTGAAATTTTGACTAGATTTTGATGGATAATGGGAGTCGCCACTCGTCCAGGCTATTTTCATCTTGCGCACACGTCTACATTTTATATGATAATTCGAGAACCAATAAATATATTTTAATATTCTTGGGCTCATTTTAAAGAGAAGATTTCAAAGTTCATTTTCTATGTTTCAATTTTTTTACCACTTTTTTCCTAGAATATGCCAAGAGTTGTGGTTGAATCATGGAAATTTGCAAACATAAGAATTTATTCTATCTTGTTTTGTTACTGAGATATCCTGCGAGAAGTGAGGGCATGCTTTTTAATCGTGTCTTTAGTAGATGTCCTCATACTCGATTCTGGGTGGTACTGCACTGTACAATTTTAATAGATTTATATTAAAACCAACAAATTTTGAATATTTGAATTCGAGGGATTTTTGAGTGGATTGCAGATGATTTTGAAGACAGCAACAGAAATAAGGCGACTTCAAGGGATTAAAAATATTATGGTTATTTAAATCCTCTCTGTTTTTTAAAGTAGGGGAGAGTGGGGAGTTGTGGGCCACGCTTTGTTTTCAAGACATAACTTCTCTGAACATCGATAAATTCTCAATGTATGAACTGGTGTTTGTAGTAAACTTCTCAATACATCAACTGAAAACCACAATTAATAATATTCGTTAACTCCGCGACAAATATTTAGGATGACGTAAATCTTATAAAAATCGATATTTGTGATTTTGGTGGGGAGTTGTGGGCCATGAAAAAAAAATAAAAGAAAATAGCATATTCCAGTAGTTTATGTTTATTAAAGTTGCAGTAAATATAAATTAATGATTTTAAAAAGAAAAAAAAAATATTATTCTGATTCACAATGTATGCAAGTGTAATATCCGGTCCTCATGTTGGCACATTTCAAGTGCACAGCACGATCGCACATGTTGCAGTGAACTGTGTTGTTCCGATTTAAAATCTTTGTCATTGTGCCCCTGCAGATAATGCAAAAGTCTTCAGAACAAAAGAAAAGAAGTTTCACTTCAAAAATTGAAATACGCATTAAGAACGTGTGGCCCACGACTCCCCACTAATGGTGGACCACAACTCCCCACAGCCGACATTTACGAAATGACCGAATTGCCATACACACAATGAATGTTTTACCGAAATTGTTTAATTGAATTTTAAGCCCATTCTTCAAGGAATATTTTGCACTATCTTATCTTTGAAATATGCTGCACAACGGAACTTCAAATATCAATCACTTGAGTTGTACACAAACTTTTATTTTGATTTCTTTAATCAACAATGTAAAAATACTAAGTACGCGTATTGAGACTATGAGAGTCGAGTTCACAAAGTGAGCTCACACAAAAAGAGTCTTTTGGCAGTGGTTAAAGCAATCCTACCACCCACAACATGGCGGAGATTGAGGTGGCCCACGACTCCCCACGACCCACAACTCCCCACCGTCCCCTACCTTTTACAAACTAAACGTGCAACTTAATGTTTAATTTAAAAATCCTAATTTACTGTGTAAAAATGATCAAAAGTCTTAATTTTTCAATTGTGTATTACCTGTTCCAAACACATGACATAGTTTTTCCATTGTTATCAATACAAGCATTTAAGCATAATTATTTTCTAAAGGGAAAAAGCAATTCGAAATTATATTCATATTAGATAGAGCCTGAACTTAGTAAATTTACGTTTTATTTTCTAAAATAGTAGTATTATTACATTGTCATTTTTGCAATTTAAATGTATATAAATGGATTTTTTAATCCACTTGAGAAAATCTCTATTTTATTCGACTGGGCCGGGCATCGAGTATAGAAAAACCGAAATTCGCCGCCCGCAAGATCGAATCATTTTCTCTTTTAATGCGATTCTGATGCACGTTCGATCCGACAGTATACATAGCTATATATTTGCATATCCTGATTTCATGGCCAAAAAACGGGTTTTTGACAACTTTTGAAAAATCCTAGCGTGCAAACCTGACATACTAGCTCAGTGGTCGGCAGCGAGAGGAAATTGGTAGAGTCCAGCTCTTTTAGCACATGTCTCGTTTCCACCATTCCGCCTCCTCCCTCAGCTGAAAGAGTGAGACGGAAGTTTTCCGTGCTGAGGGAGGAGGCGGAGTGGTTGCAACGAGACATGCGTTAAAAGAGCTGGACTCCACAAATTTCCCCTCGCTGCCGACCCATGTAATAGATAATAGACTTCAAATACTGCTCAAATTAAAAGCTGAAACGGTTGAATCGAGTACATCAAAATTGTACTCACTGCATCGCGCAGTAGGCTCAGAGTGTTTAGCGACCCGGGGAATTCGGGATTTTCGTACATCTTGAAAAGTACGGGAAAATGCGGGGAATTCGTGAGCAACTCCGGGAAATATGAAGTCATAAATTTAAATTAAAAATTTGTATTTTCTGTGTAAAATTATTTTTCTCGTATTAGGTTTGGGAGAGAAGTAAATTCAGTTGAACACAAATGAATATAATATGATCAATTTTTATTTACGACTCATAATTTCTTATAACGTAACTCCGAAAGGAAAAAGTAGATATCTCATATGTGTAAAGCTTGTCAATACATTATATTAACAAATTATACTAAATAACGTAAATTTGCTGTCTGTTCATGAACTTCAGTGTGAGTGAGCTTACTCCAGCAAGGGTCTTTTGTCCACAGGCAGTTCAACGTAAGAAATTTAATAACTATTAATTTTTCAACCAGCGATTTGAAAATAGCATAATCAGCATGTACAAATTTTTCATCACTTGCCTAGAAAATTTTGAAGGAGTTTATTATCAAGAAACTTCAGCTCAATATTTAATTTAATACTAAATACTTTTCAAATTTTCAACCTTTATAGACAAATTGCATGTCGTTGGAATCCGAAAAATACTTAGATTCCAAATACATTACTTTTAAATCGCGGAGTGCAGAATTAAGAAACTTTTAATTTTAAATTTTTCTCCCATTTTCCAACAAAGAACCCCTGAGGGAAGGGTTGGTCTGCCCAAGCTCGCAGGTACCTGACCAGAAAGTAGGTCGTTGGTTAGGCCGGTCAGGGTACCCTGACTTAGTCATGAACGTGTTGACCACTGATCTAATTCGACTGTCCCGAAGAATAAGTCATTAACCGATTTTTCCGAGAACAGAGCGTACCAACTGTATTATGCTTCGCTAGTGTGTCGTATTTCCATTTAAAAGTACATAGAGATACGACACTCTAGCGAAGTAAAATATAGTTAAGACACTTTTTATAGGGAAAACTTTGTTAGGGACTTATTCTTCGGGACAGTCGAATTGTAAGGATAATAGAAGGAGACTGAAACTGGAAATCTTGCAGTTCTCCCTCAGCTCCAGTTTGTCTTCCAATCCCCAAATTACTCCCAGTTCCATCCTAACCATCTTGACAGCCCAGTTTCAGTTTATTTAAAGTTCTCAAATTTCATTGAACTGCTGAATATTGGTGACATTAACATCGTTCTAGAGATTAGATGAGTTCAATAAGTAACCAAAAAGGACTTTTCTAAAGTGAAATTGTGAAGGTGCATTTCTAATGTTAATAGGTAGTTTGTTCCAGAGGCGTGCACCACGAATTACAAAAGACCTTTGCATTTTACACGTACGGTTTGAATGTGTTGGTTGATCTTTGTCAATAAAATCGAATAGGTTAAGAAGATAGTGCGGAGCTTTATTACTGAATAGGTTATAAAGCAAATTATACATAAAAAATTTCCTTCTTTTGGCGACTTTAAGAAGTCCTGCTCTTTCTCTATACTGAGTAATATGTTGACTTTAAGGGATCTTATAGATGATCCGAATGCAAGCATTAAGCGTACGCTCAAGCCTGGCATTCAGCTCATCAGTAATATCGTCATATACCACACAGCCGTAGTGAAAGAAAAGAAGGATCAGGCTTTCAACTAGAGGGATACGCGTTGAGGTAGGAAGTGATTCTTTATTTCTGTTAAGCTGTTGGAGGATTGTAAAGGTTTTCCTTAAAATATCCGCAACTTGTTAATTCCAAGTAAGAGAGCGATTTAGAATATCACCTAAATCTTTCAGATATTCCATAAAGGAGATGACACGTCCATCGATCAAAAGAGGAGATAGGGTTGCAATTGTTTGAAGTGATGGAGAGGAAGAAGATCCTATGATTATAGCCATAGTTTTTCAAGGTTAAGAGTGAGGCCACTTGTCAAAGCCCACTGTACCACTAGATCAATATCCGCCTGTACCTTTTGAAGTAAGCTCTTAAGATTGGCAATAGGCCCGGAAAGGTAAAGCTTGATGTCGTCAACATATTTGTGATAGTTGCAATGACGAAGTTCGCTACCAAGTTCAGAGGTATAAATATTAAATAGAGTGGGTGCAAGCGTGGATCCCTGAGGGACACCGCTCTTGACCTCCCCACAATCAGAACGCTCGCCATTGCGGATTTGTACTCTTTCAGAACGAACCACAATCATAACTAGTGAAGAAAAAACGAATAATTAGTCACGCGCACCAGAAATTGTTGGCTCTTTCCCGAGCTTTACGCAGAATAATTCACCTGCAACTTTTTAGAAAGCCGGGCAATTGCATGAACTCCCGTATTTTGTGTTTACACATCAAAACCAACAAAACAATTGAGAGTCAGCTCGATCCGTAAGACAGGCTCGAAATTTACCACCTCTCCTCGACTTACCCTATGATTAAAACAAAAAATTGTGAAATGATAAAAAATGCACTGAAGAAATGGCGTTTCATTAAAACGTTATATTATTGTTTTGCTGGTAAACTATCAATTAAATCAACATATACACCATCAATAAAATTGGTGTGTATCACACTTCTTTAAGTGATTATGAAAAAATACTCTGAAAACTTTTATAACTTTCAGAGATATGGCGTTTTTTATTTAAAAACAGAAAATGTTAAAGAACAACAGAAAGACCAAGAATTTGCTATGTGCACCCGATATGTTCGAAATCAGGAGAACATTCTGCATAAGAATCAATCAAGTTTTCATCAGTACCTAAAGTTGACATAAAAGTGTTATTGGATCCCAGACTACACGGAACCTAATCCGCTGCTCGAATGCGAGCTGTTGTCACTTTCCAACGCCAGTGCCACGTACCGGAGTTAAACAATACCTCTCCAACAGGGCTGGGTAGTCCCGTACGATGTCTACCGAAAATTACCTCTAGATTATTCCCCACTAGTGTGCACCCCGAACAGACGATCGAGCATGAGCTTTCCCTCTAATTAACGGCCCTTCTAGGGTTTATTGTAGAAGAATACTATCCCCAGTTACCCTGGACGCCACTTTTATGCCTAGAGCACCATCCTTGATTACGAAATCGAAATCAGCTCCAACGAAGGTGCCATCGGTACCATATGTACTATTACGGCCACCTATAACTATTCCTCTCACTGGAACATGCACCTTTTTATTGCAAGCTACATGGTGGAGTTCATGTTAAGCGGATCAAGAATTTTACTCTTGGAAAGGGATTTAGCTGTAACTCGGCGTATACAGTCCTATATTAGTGAAGAAAATACCCCAAGTATTTTCTGAAAATTCGAAAAGATGGCGGAGATATGTGATTTTGTAATTTTTGATAACTTTTTTTTTATGGTTCCACGACTAAAATAGACTTAAAGACATTCATTTCGAATCCTGCAATAACAATGAATACAAAGCAGAAGAAGTGCTTTTAAGCAAAAGATTTAACAATTCTACGTCAATTGAGGGTACACAACAAATACACGCTGCAATTCCTATTTCGAAGACAGAAGTAAAGACAAAGGTTTTTTCTAATTTCGAAGAGTTTTATATAGTATCCGTATTTAAAAACCGGAGAAAAATGCATAAAACGTGCAAAGTTCGTCGCACCAAATAATGCATTCTTTGATTTTGGAATCAAAGAATTTTGACATACAATAATTTGCTTCCAAATTTTATAAATCGATGCCTGACATTAAAAGTATTATTTCAGGTGTCACATAATATGCCACGCACTAGCCGCGCCGCGTCGCTTGATCGTGTAGGACTGTACTGCCCTACAACGGAAAAACGTAGTTAAGCGACATTTTTTTTTAAAAATGAGTTTCTTATATCAGTGGAATCGTAAGAGTAAGCAGCGTCTGACTGTCATGTTTAAAATTATAATTTTTAATGATTGATACGAAAAAATGAATGTTTAAAATTTCGAATATTGATCAAATTGACAAAATGCAACGGAAAAATATATGGAAAGTACTTTGCGGTGTCTGAAATTTGTAAAAGAAGTCGAATGCATCATGAAATACAAGAGAAGAATATACGCAAAAAGCACTTTGCGAATCTTTTGTCTGGCAAAAGTGGCCGAGCACGTGGAGGATCTGTCGATGTCGTATGAGCTAAAGCTTGCTTTCCTTAAATCACCCGGATTGAAGATCTTGGCATGCCAAGACGGTGTCATTTCCACTCTAGCATACCGTCGCCACATTTTGAGCCAAGACATTCCCGATGATAGCTGCAGAGCGTGTCATGCACACCCCGAGCATCTAGGACACATACTATCTGGTTGTCCAATTCATGCGGGAACGACATACATCCAAAGGTACAATGCGGTACTAAGAGTACTTTATTACCGTCTCTGTCACTCTTACGACATCAGCCCAAATACCGCTCAGCTAAACGCACCTAGGGAAATGGAATCAATTGTCGGGAATGAGAAGTGTCGGATATACTGGAACTTCATGTTCTCGACAATTGTTTCTGTTGCGCACTCGAGGCCTGACATAGTCCTTCTTGACTTCGAGAAACGAACCATATTCGTTATCGAATTTTCGGCACCAGCTGACAAAAACATCATAGCCAAGGAGAATGAAAAGAAAGAGAGGTATAAAGAACTTATAAGGGAG
>CAKNWT010200002.1:0-15819 GCA_932066315.1 Andricus coriarius | reverse complement strand
TGCAATTGAATTTTTTCTTACTATTGTTTCTTACCAATTAAAAAAAAACGGTTCTATATTAATGAAATAATTATGCCTTTTTCTAGAGAAAACATTCTCTACAACTCTTCTGTTTTCCAATTTTGAAAGCAAATGTTTCTATGGTGGAAATTTTTAAGACAATTTCTACAAAAGAAAACATTTTTTAAACAAATAACTATATATAAAGATTATTTGTTTATTTTGAAAATTGGAAACAGTACAGTTATAGGAAACGTTTTCCTCGAAAAAGTAAGCCATGATTGATTAAAACTCAACCATTTTTTAAAAATTTGTTAAGAGACGACAGTAAGAAAAAGTTCAATGCCAGAAACTATTGTTAAAATAATTATTTTTCGTAAGTTTTATACTTTTTTCTATAAAAAATAATTTTCTTTCATAAGACATGACTGATAATATCATTTTAATTCTTACAATCCAGAGTTGGGTAGTAACTTGTTACATATAACTGAGTTACTGAAAAGTTACCTGATTTGTAACTTATATGTAATATGTTAAAAAGTAACTTGTAACGTAACTTAGTTACGATTATTTCAGTAACTTGGAACTTTAATTTTAGTTACTTTAAAGTTACTTTGTGTTTTTTGTATATCTCCTATTAAGGGCGATTTATGGGCGAGTTATGGGTAGAAAATTGATCTCTTTTGTTTGAGGATTCAGCTATTTTGTTCAAAATTTGTCTCTTTTTTTTTTAATTCAATTGGGATTGATTTCAAATTAAAATCTTTTTTGGCTGAAATAATATCAACTATTATATTTGTCGTTGAGAATTCATCATTTTGGTTGAAAATTTTACTACTGAGTTGAAAATTCATGTATTTCGTTGAAAAATCAACTATTTTGGTAGAAAGTTCAACTATTTGGTTGAAAATTAATTTTTTGTTGAAAATTTAATTCGTTTATTGAAAATTTGTCTGTTTGGTTTGAAAATGGTAGAAAATTCGACTAATCAGTTGACAATTTATTCTTTTGTTTAAATTTATTTATATTTCTTTTTTTTTGCAGTTGCTTCGCCCTGAAGATTATATTTTTAATTAAAAATGTTATTATCTGGTTGAAAATTCAACAATGTTGTTAAAACTTCATCCTTTTCGATTGAAAAATCAACTGTTCGACTGAAAAGTCTGTGTTGGAATAGAGGTTTCATCTTTTTGAAATAAAAATGCAAGTGTGTGTCTTTTTTCGTTGAATTTAACAGTTTTTCTACTTCAAATTAAAATATTTTTTGGTTTAAATGTCCACTATTACATTATTTGTTGAAAATTCACCTTCTTTGGGTGAAAATTAGCTTTTTTTTTGGCTGAATTTTCGTTTTTTTAAACTGAAAATTGAACTATTTCAGTTGAAGATTCATCATTTCAGTTTAAAAAAATCTTGTCTTTAGCTGAATGTTAAAACTATTTTGTTGAAAACTGATATTTTTAAATTGAAAATTCATCTGTTTGGGTAAAAGTTAAACTACTTTGTTCAAAATTAATTTGCTTGATTGAAGGTTCATCACTTTGGTGGGAAACTCAAGTATTTTCTTGAAAATTATTCTTTTTTTGTTTAGAATTGTCTTTTTTAACTGAAAATATAATTTTTCCATGTATAGTTTAAAATTGATCTTTTTTAATTGGAAACTCGTCATTTTTGTTAAAAAAATAATGTTCTTGGTTGAAAATTTCCTATTTGCTTGTTACATATGTTCATGTTGAAAATTCAGCTGTTTTATAGAAAATTCGTCTTTTGGCTCGAAATTTCGAAATTTGGAATGAACCCTCTTTTTCTTTCTTGTAAGAAAAATCTTTATCTGTCAAAAATTCGTCTTTTTGGTTTGAAATTCATCATTTGAGTTGAAAATTCATCTCTTTGGTTGAAAATTTGACTGTTTTGATGAATATTGTTTTCTTTTTTTTTTTACATTTTTTAACTGAAAAGTTAACTTTTTCATTTTTGGTTGAATTTTGCTTTTTAGTTGATAATTCGACTATTTCTTTGAAAATGAATGTATTGTGTTGAAAATTCGTCTTTTTTGTAGAAAATTAGTCGTTTGGGTTTCAAAATTCATCTCGTTCGGTAGAAATTTCTTTTTTTTTTTGGTTGAAATATAAACTATTACATTGTTTTGTGAATTCAAATTCAAATTAAAATTTTTGTTGAAAATTCATCTATTTTGGTACAAAATTTTCTGTAGAGAATTCAGTTTTTTTTTAATTCATCTTTTCTAATTGAGAATTTAACTACTCGGTTAAAATTTGAACTAATTTGTTAAAAATTCAGTTGTTTGTTTGAAGATTCATGATTTTAGTTGAAAATTCATCTCTTTCATTGAAAAATTAACTATCTTGTTTCAATTTTTTTTTGTAGAAAATTTAAATATTTTGGTACAAAATTGAACAATTTGATTGAAAATGAACTTTTTTGTTGAAAATTTGTTATTTTGGTTTTGAAATTGGTAGAAAATTCGACTATTCGATTGAAAATGAACTTTTTGGTTGAAAATTAATATTTTCGGTATGAAAATTCAACCATTTATGTAGTTGAAAATTCATGTCATTTTTAAAAATTTAAATATTTTGGTAGAAAGTGCAAATATTTGGTAGAAAAGTAACCTTTTTGTTGAAAATTCATGAAGTCTTTTGTTCAAAAGTGTTCTTTCTGGTTTGAAAATTCATTCCTTCCGGTAATGAAATATCATTTTTGGTTTTAAAAACATTGGTTGAAGAATGTAACTGGAAAAACTTTTCTTGGTTGGAAATTCAACCCTTCTGTTGAAAATTCATATTTTTTTTTTAATTAGGTTTTTGATTTTTAAATGATAAAATCAAGGAAGAGAAAAAAGTAACTTTTAAGGTAACTTGAAGTTACTTTATCCAGTAACTGTAACTAGTTACTAAAAAAAAGTAATTTACCCAACACTGTTACAATCATTAAAAGCTTTTTTCTTCCAGATGCCTGAGTTTTGGCACAACTATCTTTAGGGAAATGGTGGAAAGAATGTGAAGTCTGCTTATTAATGAAGGAATGAAAAAATGCTTACTTGAACAGCGACTTGCAGAGGCGTAGGTTCTCCTAATGAGCAATCAGACCTTAAAATATCAGCAGGCAACAGTCTTGGGCAAGGTTTCCCCGTGAAAAGCATGAAAAGTGTATGAATAGATCTCCTTTGTGTAAGTTCGGTGTGCCGATGTTGGTAACCTGATAAATGCCTTCGATGCCTTATCACCGATGGGAACCACCTTTCGCACAACACGCAGTACCTTCTGTGTTTAATCGTCGCCTACAAGAACAAATCAGTAAATTCCCCTTTCCCTCCAACAAGATCAAATCAACACCAACAAAAAATATTCCACAACAATTACCTTTTCATGAAAGACCCATTTTTGAACAGCATCAGCGAGAGTCACTCCAGGATCCACCTGCACAGCCTTCGCCGTCTTACCAGGAACTCTCTCCGCCTCTTTTGTAATTGTCCCATCAGCAATTTTCGGAACTTGCTCAAAAGCAGTAGCATCCTCTTGATTCGTTATAAGAGGCGGTGAAAGTGTAGCATCTCGATCCGAACTCGGATCCAAACGCACTCCACCTTCCGGTTCCAAAATCGGCATATCTTCCTTCGCTTTTGGCTCAGTCGCATTTTCTCCACTATGTTCCTTAGACTTTGATACCTTTGGAACTTTATGGGACTTTGGTTTACTCCTATCACCATCCTTTGACGACTCTCTGCTTTTCCCACTTCTGGACTCAGACTTGCCTGCTGAGCGTTTCGAGCTTGATTCAGTTTTAGATCTACTGCTGCTGCTGCTGCTATCCTTGGTTTTATTCGACTCTTCCGACTGAGTAGAATGAAGACTAGATCGTTTCTGGTCCCTTAACGATATCGTTTTCTCATCATATTTACAAGGCTCTTCATCTATCCTCGGAGTTCTTCTGCTCTTATGTTTCTCTCTTGACCTGCTGCTTTCTTTCGGCCGCTTCTTCTCATACCTTGTATGACTTCTTGAGCTGGAACGTTCTGAACTTTCCTTCGTTGAAGAACTTCTTTCAGAATCACCCCCTTTCTTTTCGCCCTCTTTCTTTTCATCAGGTGTTCTTGATTTCGATTTAGAGGTGCTTTCCTTTTCATATTTCGGCAGATACTTTCTTAGCGTCTCCTTTGCAGCCATGACTTCCTGGACGAGTGAGATCGAATCCGAAAACTTGGCTGAACTTGAAGGCAACTGAGTGGAATTCTGAGCTGTCTCAGTCGAGTTCAGCAAGTTATTCAGAACAGGGATTTCGTCCTTGATATCACAAGAGGAATCTTGAACCGCGTTCAGCAAAGAAGAATCTTCATCTGGTAAAAGAAGCCTCGGAAGCCGGTCAGAGTCATTTGATTCCTCGACCCTAGTTTCCTCAACCCGATCATCAAGTACTTCGGAATTGTTAAATTCAACAGCATCATTAGATTCAGGATGTTCTTTAATATCAGCCATCGGTACGTCATACGTATCCACACTGCTGTCTACAATTTCGAGTTCAAATTCAAACTGGGTTGGAATCGCATCCTCGGAATAGAGATATTCGTGTTCTCCATTTGCTATCATGGATGTCGAAAACTCTGGCCTCACTTCTTCCACTTGACTCTCTTCTTCCATTTTTATCACATTTGCCTCGTTCTCATCAAAAACCTCGAAGCTAGAAATATCTGGAGCTAAAGTTTCTCTACTATCGACGACTTCCTCTCCTAACAAAGTACACTTAGTCTCGACCTCTTCACCCAACTTCACTTCTGATTCTCCACCCTGATCGCTAAAATTGTTGGGAAAATTTAATTTCTCAGAATCCTGGAACACATCCTTACTCTCTGAATTCATATTTTCATCGAATTTCTTCCATGAATTGAAGGCATCAGAATTAGCTTGAATTTTCTCAGAGAACATATCCTTGAAGTACAAAGATCGATTCTCTAGGTAATTCGATTCTGCATTCGTAGAATCTCTTGCTGATTTGCAGACCTTGCTTTTGTAGAATCTAGAACCCGTGTCTAAATAACGCATCCCACAATCGGATTTTCTTCTTTGCTTGATTTTATTCGAGAAAATTTCTGAACCACTCTCAGCCTTCGCTAATTCCTTCTGCTTTTTCAGACTCCGAATAAACTGCTCCCATTGAATTTTACTCGAATCGGATTTACCTCGGACAGAGGCTTTGCTCCCGTTTTTGGCAATCGCTAATTTCAAAGCAATATTGACATGTCTTAACTCTTTCGCCATGCAGTCGAGAATCCAAGAACGTTGGAGAACTACTTGTGGTTGCAAACTTGAGTCTTGCAATAAAGCATTTTTCTTATCCTTGCTGACTTCGCATTTGAACTCAGCAGTCGGCGAGGTTCGTTTGATGATAACTTTGGGAACTTTTTCCAAAATACTTTGACAATCAGAAGAAGACATCGAGTTCTCCAAATTTGGATCCACCCTTCGATCTTTCACTTCTTCTTTCGATGACCTCTTCACCTTTTTGTTTTCAGTCTGCTGAACCTCAGAGCTGTGCCTTTTCCTAGTAGTCGAAGAGGCGATTTTCAAGTCTTTTTTGATCTTCAACTTAGGAACCTTGTTTCTAGATTCTTCAGGCTCAAGACTTGACGAATCACTGACAATTTCCTTCAGTTCGGAATTCAAATTCACCTCATCACATTCAGAGACAGATCGGCTTGTGTCTGAATCCGTCTTTGAACACGATCTCTTGGAATCGGTCACTTGTTCACTAGTTTTTGAATCATCGTCTATGGAATGCGAATTCTTGAGCTTCTTTTTCTTAACTTTCGGAACAGGTTTCTGCAAATCCTGGACATTGCGTAAGTCCAGATTCTCGATGACAACTTTCGGCAGTTTATCTTCAAGCTTTATCTTCATTTTGGGAATCCTGCTTTCTTCATTGGCGAACATGAAAGGCTCATTTTTGTTTATATCATCAAGTTTTATCTTAACTTTGATGACGTTCGCCTCTTCATTCGACTCAGGCAACTCATCCGGAATTTCTTCTATCGTGGGCGTCGCTGGTCGAGATTTGGCGTTTCGAATTATCATCTTTGGTATTTTTCTGTAAAATGAAGGTTCTTCACTCACATCGGAAACTGACTTCGAATTTGTTGGCGAGGTTCTATTCGTCTCAATTTTTCGAATAACTAGTTTAGGAACTGTTTTATCAACCGTGGAATTTTTCAGATGAGACTCGCGTCTGATGTTTTCTTCCAAAGTCATGTCGGGCATTTGGTCAAACTGATTACTGTCCGAACTTTTTGGAGAATTCAACATTTCTGAATCGCTGAATTCTTTCTGAAGTTCTAAAGTCGGAGGATCAACTTCACAGCTGGACTCGTCATCGACGTAAGCTGATTCAGAATCCTTATCTCCTTCGGCTATTAGAGGCAAAGCTTCCGTCTGAATTGCTTGACCAATTTCATTGTTATTCTCTGTAGAGCAATTTGAATTTTGAGTGACGGTTTCGCTCGTACTTTCTTCATTTTTATCCTCGGGGGTTTTAGGTGTTTCGATTACGGGAGAAGGACACAAACCTCTCGTTTCTAAATATTCTCTTTCATAGTTTTTCAGTTCTGATTCTTGACTATCTGAATTGTGTTCTAGAGTACTCTCTTCATTAGATTCTTGATTGGGTTCTTCAAAATGATTAGTTTCGTTTTCAACAGATTTATCTTCCACATTCTCGATTCTTTGCGAAATAATTTCATCCTCATGTTCAACATCATAATGACTGTATTGAATTTCGTCGACAGGAGGTTCAACTTGTGCGTTTTCTTCAGGTTCTTTTCGAATTTCCTCAGTAGGTACTGCAGCATCTTCCTCTAGGTATTCAGAAACAGAATTTATTGGTTCTACATATGTCTCCTCAGTATTCAGAGTTGAAGTTTCTTCCTCTTGTCTGGCAAGAAGATTAGTTATCTCGGACGTCAATTCTAAAAGGGATTCCGCAGCGATCAGTTCCTCCATTTGCTTATCTGCTAATATTAATTCTTCAAGGTTAGACTGTTTTACAGTCTCACTCTTAGTTTCTTCGACTTTGTCACACATTTCCGGATTCTGGGTAACTTCTTTCGTTTCAACAGAAATCCTCTCATCGACGTCCATGATGTCAACCTCGTCTTCTTTTTCAATTAATTTCAAATCAATTTCCACTTCATCTTCAACATCGACATTCATGATCTCTTCTTCAAGTTTCTTCTCGTTTAAATAACTCTCTGAACTTGACTGGGGCTCAGGATCAATTGAAACTGATTCTACTTTTTCTGATCTTTCTGATTCTATTGTTCTCTCAACACTTTCAACAAGTTCAGCATGGACGGCAATTTCAGAATTGAGTTCAACTTCAGGATTTAATTCCATTGTAGGACTTACTGTAACTTCAGAATTTACTGCAACTTCAGAACTGACTGCAGCTTCAGAATTTTCTGCAACTTCAGAATTTATTTCACGTTCAAAATTGTCTGCAATTTCAGAACTTATTTCACGTTCAGAATTTTCTACAACTTCAGAATTTATTTCACGTTCAAAATTGTCTGCAATTTCAGAATTAATTTCACGTTCAGAATTTTCTGCAACTTCAGAATTTATTTCACGTTCAAAATTGTCTGCAATTTCAGAATTAATTTCACGTTCAGAATTTTCTGCAACTTCAGAATTTATTTCACGTTCAACATTGTCTGCAATTTCAGAATTGATTTCACCTTCAGAATTTTCTGCAATCTCAGTATTTATTTCACGTTCAAAAGTGTCTGCAACTTCAGAATTTATTTCACGTTGAGAATCTTCTTGAACTTCAGAATTTATTTTACATTCAAAAGTGTCTGCAACGTCAGCATTTATTTCACGTTGAGAATCTTCTGCAACTTCAGAATTTATTTCACGTTCACAAATGTCTGCAGTTTTAGAATTGATTTCATGTTCAACATTGTCTGCAACTTCAGAACTGACCACAGCTTCAGAATTGACTGCAACTTCAGAATTGATGTTATGTTCAAAATTGAACACAGCTTCAGAATTTCCAATATCAGAATGTTGATTAACTTCCGATGCTTCCTTATCTTCCAAAGATTCTTTATGACTCGAAACCAAAACTTCTTTGTTTTTAGACGCTTCCAAACTCTCAGAAAATTCAGGATTAATTTCCGTAGAACTTGAAACGAAACTTTCGCTCTTTCTCCTCTCCGAAAGTGAATGTGATTCAGATTGAACGGCAACATCAGAGGTGGATTTACGCCTCTCGGGTGTTTCATCTGATTTAAAGTGAAGAATCTCTTTAAGATATTCCAATTTAGAATTTGCAGAATCTATATTAGAATCCTGAATATCATCTTCCTTCTCAAGATTTGTTCCCGATTTCGAATCAGGATTAGGAAGATTGAAATCTGTGTCGCAATCTTGTTTTTTGTCATCTTCCGTGACAAGAGTTTCTGCCTCCCGAGATATTGTATCTTGTGGCTTGTCAACATCCATGACAAAAGTTTCTGCTTCCCGAGATGTTGTATCTTGTTGCTTGTAAGGATCCAAGACAAGAGGGTCTGCCTCCTGAGATGTTGTATCTTGAGACTTGCCAAGATCGATGACAAGACTGTCTGCCTCCCGAGATGATGCATCTCGTGGCCTGTCAACATCCATGTCAAGAGGTTCTACCTCCTTAGATGTTGTATCTTGTGGATTGTCAATGTCCATGACAAGAGGGTCTGCCTCCTGAGATGTTGTGTCTTGTGGCTTGTCAACATCCATAACAAGAGTTTCTGCATCCCGAGATGCTGTGCCTTCCACAACAGGACTAGTAGAATCACTTTTTTCGAAATTATGAGTTTCTATTATCGGTTCTTTATCACCAGAAGCTACAGGAACAACCTGATTATCTTCCGCGTCACCTGGGCTTGGACTTTGTATTTCAGTGAAAACCTGACAATCATTTCTTTCACATCTCTCAATATTTTCGGTACTTGTCTCCACAATTTTGGAAGCTTCGCTCAAATTTTCTGGAGTTTCATCAATTTTATCTTCAAGGCAGTTTTTCTCATTTTCGTTTTCATGCTGAGAATGACTGTCGTCAAAGTCACTCCTCGAATCTTGTCTTTCATCCTGGGCTTCGCTGCCGGATAAGCTTTCACTGAAAGCGCTGTAGTTCTTTATCGTTTTAATGACCATTGGTTCATTGGTGAAAGTAGCTGGCTTACTTTCCTTGTGAGAAAGATATCTCTGGTAACTTTTCTCCAATTCCTGAGTAGCAAACCGTTTTGCCAAAGACTTCTTCGGAGGCTTCAAATCCGTGTAGTACTTGTTACTATAAGGACGTTTCTCGCCTGATTTTGTAGGCCGTTTATCATAAGAGGTAGAAGAGCTATAATTTGTGTATTTTTCCGTGTATTTTTCATACTGAGAACGACCGTCCTTCTGTTGCGCTTCCATCAGTAAAGTTCTCAATGTAAATCTCGGATTGGGGCTGTAAGTAATTTTCCCGTCTTTTGTTGTGTAGACAGGAACTGTATTCAAATTCTCCGACTCTTCCAAAGTGCTGAATATCGGATTCAAAAATCCCTTGGGACTCGAGGAATCTTCACCTTCAAGCAAATTCGATTTCAATTGATTAGTTTCCGGAGCTTTGTACGGCATTTCATCAAAGCTGCTGGAATCACAATTCAGAGAATTCTTTATCACAAAGTGCTTTGCATCATCGCTCGTATTAGTCACATCTTCTTTTAATAAATCTTTTGTTTGCATTCTGGATCCAGAATATTCCGAAGTACAGGGAAAGATTTCTGAACTTTCCTTAACTTCGGGTTTATCAGGCATCACATTTTTATTTTCATATCCAGAAAAAGATCCTTTATCCTTGTATTTTATTTTTCGAAAGTGCTTAAGTTCTTGCAATTTTGATTTTCTGCTAAAGTCTTCTACCGGTTTCGACTTGTTGATGGACTTGAGTCTGTTGGAAAGGCACTCAATTGTTGAACTCCCTGCATCTGAAGAATTCTTAATACACTCGGGACTTTCAAGTGGTTTTGTTATTCGATTATCTAGATGGGTGCAGGTATATTCTTTATCAATCTTGTGGAAACTCAACGATTTGCAGGTGTCACAAGCTGCGTGAGAATGTTCAGAGATCTTTGAATGTTGGTTCTTTCCAAAATACTCAATTACACTTTCTTTTCTCTCCTCTTCACATCTTGCTTTCTTTTCTACAATTTTATCGGAATCCTCCGATTTTTTATCCTGGATGTTTGTCTCAGTCTTCAAGTTTTGCCCAGAACAAGTTAAAGAACTACAAGTTGAAGGATCGTCATGATTCGGTTTAGGATCTGCTTCACCACATTTTTGGGTTGAACTCTGAGTAACAGGTTTACCATCACTTCTCGAAACATTGATCTCTATTTTGATAGCCTCGAAAGGTTTATTAGAATCGCTGCAGTTTCTGAATTTGATTTCCAAATCCGAAGAATTTGGTTTTGCAGGTTCAATCGCCGGTGGCTTTTCTTGATTAACGTCACTGACCTTCGGTGGATTTTGAAGTGTCTCAGGCGTCTGAACAGACAAAGCATGCTTTGCAGGCATGTCGGTCTGTTTTTTCTCCTCTTCGGGAGACAATTTCGGCAATTTACTTTCTTCCTGAACTTGATCGATACTTCGCTTTCTTTTGAGATTTTTAAATTCCTTGAAGAGTCTCTCTTCCTCATTATCGTCCTTGAGATTCTCTGCCGATTTTGAACGTTTCCACAGTGTGTTCATTGATCTCGATCTCGAATTTTTGAAATTTTCAGCGAAAGCCTCAAGTTCTTCTCTCTCAAAACTGTCGGACATTTTTCTAGGGGGATACATTTTATTCTGTTTGTTTTGTTGCCAAGTGGTGTTAAATATCTCCTCGGAAATTATGCTGATTCCTTTGGGATTTCGTCTGGAATTTTGAGAATCTTGCATCGAGTTCTGAATGGAGTCTTGCCTCTCCTTGATATTTTTCAAAATCTTGGACACCGAAGCTGAAACTTCCGCAAAGTCTTTTTTCTTTTGGATCTTCTGCTCCATTTCGTTGTAAAATTTTTCATTATTGCATGTTTTTTTAGCATCAGAACTCAAGTCCAAGCCTTTGTCCATGCAACCAACGTCCATCCACATGTCATCGACTTTATTTGTTTTTTCTTCATCGGATTCAAGGACATTCAAGCTAGTGATTGGCGCAGAATCTTTCATAATTTTCGTCAAGTAGTTTTCCTCCATCGGTGGAGCTGGTATTTTCGGCTCTTCGTTTTCTTCCCCAGGTATTAGGGGAATCGAGTTCCAGCACCACTTGTCCTGATCCTCGGAAGAAAACACGTCCATGTTTGAAGAAAATTCGTTGGAATCTTTATTTGCCGAATTCTCGGGAATCATTCGACTTATGGGATGAACTTGAGAATATTTTGTACTGCTTTGCCCTTCAGTAGTTGGATTCTTTTTCTTTTCCTCGAGAGCACAAGAAGGCCAAATTTCATTTTCAGCAGGTTTACTTCGCATATCAGTCTTCTCTTCCTTTTTGGAATCGGAGATTGGTGACTTGATGACAGAGGTACTTTGAAAATCAAAATCGAGTTCATCTTGTGACGATTTTGCCGATATATTTTCGCCCTTGAGATGTTCGTAAGGGTCCATTTTGACAGGAGACTGAGTGAAGCTAATCATCGGGCTATTTTGGATTAATTCGATGGGATTAGTGCTCGTTGTGAGATCAACGCCTTGTTCAGCACACTCTTCGCTATCCGAATGGGTCGGAGTGTTCAAGGTCGTTGATATCGGAGTACATTCCGAAGTTGTCAAATCTGGCAAGCTGATATCATCCTGATTGTGATTCTCCTCAGAGTAGCTGTTCTGCTTCTTTAAATGTGAACCCCCAGCCTCTGAGCTATTTTTCGTAATAGGCAAGTTTGTCACATCCCGAGGATTGATCTGCAACTTGGGATCAGAATTCCTCTGAGTCAGTTTCTTGTAGTTTGCACTGGAAGCTTCTTTACTTTCGCTGGTCTCACACTCTTTCGTTTCTGTCAGAGAAGGTAGCGAACTTCCGCCAATAACTTCCACTTCTTGCTTTTCGTTGTAAGCAAAAGATCCGCAGGACTCTCCTTCCGGATTTTCGACAATGTGAATCGTGGGTACTCCGTCGATTCCTTCACCGACGCACTTTATATTCAGCTTGTTCGCATAAACAACCCCTTGATTCAAATCGTTCGCACAATCTTGAAGAAGAGTATTGGCATGATCCTTCGAGTAATATTCTTGTGATTTCATGGAAGGTTCGTTCTCCTTTGGCTCAGTTGTATTTTCCGGCCCATGAGAATTCATTCCAAGATTTCCGTATTCGACGACAACAATCGGGGTTGAATTGCTGAGAACCACATCTGGTAGATTTGCGTTTGCTCCTTCTTCTTCTTCAGCCTCGTCCCAGTTTGCTAAAAATTGCCGCACATCCAAAGTGGGTTTATGGGCAAAACTCTTTTCCTTATCTTCTTCTCGGGGATTTAAAGCTTCGAACCGTTCTTCCTCTCTCCGAAGGTGACAGTGAGGATTTTCTATTGTTTTCTGACCCAAGTACTGAACATCTCTGTCGTTATTTGGAATCGATGATTCATGAGATCGAAGAAGACTTTGTAACCGTTGTAAATTGTGGGGCTTCTCCGAAGTTTGCTGCGGCTCTTTGTCAACGTTGACAGGATTTGTAGGATTAGCTGGATTGTGTGTGGGGAAACTGCCAGGGAGGTAGTTTGAGTTGATTAAAACTCCGTTCTGATCAAACTGCAGATTGATAGGCGGTACGGAACTGTTGGCCGAGGTCAAGGTATTTTGAATTGCACTTTGATAATCAACTGTCTGCTGCAATCTCAACAATTCTCGGTACCTGTGGATGCATTCTTGATACTTTGGATGTGTCTGGTAGCCAGGAATCCTCGAAAGTTCCCTGAGATGGTTCTCCATCGAAAACCTCTGCACCGCGTACTTCTGCTGATAAAGCTGATACTTCGGATAAGTGCTGTGCATCGGCACTGGGTTTTGAATCTTGCTCGGGTCTTTCTCGGGATTCTCCCACTGGTACTCTCGAGAAAACTGCGGATTCAGATAAGGATTCTGCACCGTCGAGATGTTTGTACTGATGCTGGGAACAACTAAACCTTTCTGCAATAACGCTCCACTCTGGTACTGACTCTGCTTCGGGGAATACTTTTCCTGCATGTTGACGTTGTGTTCTGGATATTTGAGAATCGCAGAGTTTTGGGAATTCATAACTCCCTGCCTCGGATAATCCTTCATGGTGTAGGCGTATTTTTGATAGTCCCCAGGAACGCCGTAGTTTGGGAGAGGATAACTCGGCAGAACAGTCGAGGTTTGATAGTTTCTAGGAACGGGAGGAGGGTCCTTACAGTACTTGTAATCGGAGTAACTCCTTCTTTGGTCGACTTGATAAGAATTAGGTGGGACCAAGTCCTTGGTAGGGTAACTCTCCTTTCTGTAGGTGGTCGCCTCGTTTCTATATCTTCTACTATCAGCGGCGTATCCAGACGCGCGAACATTTTCTCTATAAGGGTTAGTGGCCTGGTAGGAAGTAAACTTCTCCCAAGCTTGGTAATTTACATTAGGATCCGAAACGCAACAAGGACCTTTGCAGGCGGGCATGTAAGGTCCTTGTCGGTTTGAAGGCACGGAATTGACGGGTGGAATTCGCGGTCCTGCGGTTCCTATATTATTATTTACATTCATATTTGGCCCCATGACACGCGAAACGGGTCCGTTTAGTGAGATCTGATTTCTGTGCGCCATTTCCTCGTTCAGAGCGGCTGCCGACCCGTTTCTAAGGTCCAAATTGCTCGCATCCTCCATTATGGAATTCATGGTCGATGAATTTCCATACTGGCCGGCGCAACTCGACATATGGACCATCGAGGTCAGGGGGTTCTCGGGCATACTCGTAGGCCCACTCGGAGTATTGTTTGGCGGCTGGTAATTTCTTTGACTATAATTAATGACATCGTTTTGAGACTTACTGAGGCAATCTGTACTGAGGTTGAGCCCGTTCAGGGACGGTGGACTGATGTTCGAGACGTACAGGTGACCGGAACTCGCATTCTGCCCAGACTTGGCTGCATCGGATCCTCCAGACTGCTGCAGGCCACTGTACTGCTGCCAGTCTGGCATGTTCCTGCTGTAGCTCATTGTACATTATTGTGTCGAGCGATTTCTGGATTCATCTCAGGTACTTTACTTTGTCGAGGGACCAGCAGCGGTTGACAGGGCATCTACCTACAAAAACAAATATATATATATTTCACGTAAAACAGGGTTTCTTCCAACTATTTGCAGACCATTTTCAAGCAGTAGATTAAAAAAAATTGAAAGAGATTGGAGAATTTGTAGCCTGATGAAATATTTATTAACCAAGTTCATCACTCATTTTTACATACATTTGAATGAGAAATCACGTCATCAGATCCAAAATGGCATAACAAGTTTTCCGAACAATTTGGAATTATATTTTTGGAATAAGCTGTATTTTTTAAGTTCCATAATATAAATGATGTAGAACTGTGACTCAACGAACTTATAATTAGAAATGTTACTCAAGGTTTTTAAAATTATTATTTATTAATCTAGACATCTGTAAGCAAAACAGATTTTAAAAAGTGGAGTCGAACTCTTTTTTGGGGCCTATCATCAACTTTAAGTCTAGAGTGAAATATATTTTTGAGATTAATTGTAAGGAAAATTCAGTCTCCGAGAAAAAAACAGACGATAAAATTCAGTACGTCGAAAAAACAAAGCATATTTCGTAATTCACATAAGAACATGATAACAATATTATTTTATTATTTAAATTAGGATTATTATTGCGAGAAGATAAATAAAAATATAAAGGAGACGAGTGTCGTCATTATACAACAAATTTATCTCAAATCCACGTCACGCAGAGCAATTTTTAAAATTTATGAAAGCGTGTTCCCGAAATTTTTATCGTAACTATACATATTCTCAAGTTTAATTATATGATTTAGGTTTTTATGACCTTGTACACATAGACATTGTTCACGTATCTACTGATATGCCATTACAAGGACACCATAATTTCAAGAGAATAAAAATCGTTACGTTCCTCCTACTGAAAAAGAAATTGTTTACCAATGGTTTCTTATCTTTTCAAATCAGTTTTTATAAATGGAATTAAAGTTTTTCCTTTAAAATATGCTTCAGCCTTCATGAAATGTAAATTATAAATCTTGTGAACAAGAATTTACTATTGATAAATTGTTTTAGAATATTCCAAGTGAGTATCAATTATAAAACCTCTCTAGATATATCGAAATTTATCTATAAAATTTACTTAGAAAGGAATAGGTACAATAATCACTCTCATAATTTTCATATTTCGTGAATGTTTTTTAATTTATTTACCTTATATTTATAAATATAAAATGCAAATCAGAAACAGACAATTCTATTCAAAAAACGAAATTTGGACACATTTGCGTAGCGTCCATACTGAAAAAAAATCAATTTAAATTTCCAATTGCTACTTCGTAATAAATCTCAGAATCAGTGCCCATCAAGGACATTTTTCTATTATCGAGGTAACGAAATGCAAACTTTAAAATTACGAATAATTAATTACTTCATTATCTCAGAAAAAAAACAAATTTTAAAATCGTTCAAATATGGAAGATCAAACATTGTGCAAAAACACAGATACGTATCAAAACTTTTAATCTTTAAGTACAAATAAAGTTTAGCAGACTATAAAAAAGTCAACAGAATC
>CAKNWT010199993.1:0-20117 GCA_932066315.1 Andricus coriarius | reverse complement strand
GGGCTGGTGGCGGCCGGGAGGGATGAGAGCGGGGGCGGCAAAAGCAAAGGCGGAGAATTCAGCCAGTACCTATCTACCTTCCGAAGTAGTGACTCTACGTCTCTCGCTATGTAATCAACGCCGAGCCCTTGTCGCACTGCAGTTACATCACCGATGTGACAATGTCGCCGCCGATCCGCGAAGATGCCTTGCGCACCCGCTCGCGACTAAACCTGGAGTCCATTGACCCCTCTACCATATAAATCGTCTGCAAACTCGCCGGTTAAATAAAAAACGCGAGCCGGTTCCGCGCTTTAATATTTTCTGTTCGAGGGGATGATACAGGGCGGGGTGGTATGTCACTTCGGTAACAGATCGCGAGGCCGGAACTCGAGCATGAAGGACGAGGTCGTGTAAGTATTAAAAAATGGTCGTGCATTATTTACAGGAAAAGGGGTTTGTAATGAATAAGCAAGGATTACAAAATCTGGTGTAAAGTGAGGGGTGACAATTACTGTAGTTGTGCTTGTTCCGTGAGGTGTAAACTTTGGACCAGTGCTGGTGTTTTAATTGTGTTAGTTGTGAGTTTGCTGGTAATACAAATTAAGGGCTGAGCGATGTCTTGATCATTTTGCCAACGTCTTCAGATCGATTGCCTCCTTTCTGAGATAAGTTACCGGCAAACAAGAAATGAAATCCTAGAGGCTTCAATTTTTAAACAGTTACAAGACTCGCGAATCCACTTTTTGAGTGAAATGAAAACAGTTGCTGGAGAATTTTATTCGTGAGAGGGAGATATTGCATTTGAATGGAGTGATGAGTGCAACCCCCGCCCGGGGTTTTGTGCCCCACCGTCAGAGGCACCGGCACTACCGGCATGAGAGACGGTACCAGGAAGAGCCAAGAGTTCAAGAGAAGTCCGAAGAGAAGAGGCCCAAGGTCAATCCGATCTTCCTCTGGGCATCGCAACACGACCAGAAAATCGTGGAGGTGCGATGCGAGGACTATGATAAGCGGAATCGTATAAAGCTGACTAAAACTGCGCAGGGATGGCGTTCGATACCCAGGACAGCATCCAATACCTATCCGGTTTTGCACAATTCTGGAGTGCTGATGGAAATAGAATCCAAAGACACCTCCGAGAAAGAAAATGGGCTCAAAGAAGATGAACAGCTCAGCAGGTTGGCAAATGGGGACTTGGAGGAGTTTAGCATTAAAGAGAGGGTTAATGGTGCCTGGATATCCAGTGATGCGGAGAAAGAGAGGAGAAGAGGGGATGATATCAGAAAAAAGGATGAAGTTAGAAAAACGGAAATTAGAAAACCAGATGAGTTCGGAAAGAGAGATGAAAATAGTAAAGGAGATAAACTTGCAGCAAGAAACAAGATTAGGAATGGGGATGATTACAGAAAGAGGAAGAGAGACGAAGAAGTTCTGGAGTATGTATCTCTCAGAAATGAGATTAAGGGATGGAAGTCAGGAAAGAGGAGGAACGATTACCGAAGGCAGAAAAGAAAAAGAATGATTAGTGAGGCGCAAGATGTGGAAAGAAATGATGATCCGGTTGAATTAGAGGAGGAGGAGCTCGAGGAAACTAGCAGCAAAAAACAAAGATGCATTGACCTTGATGCGATGGGAAAGAATCGACTGATGCAGCCTCGAGTGGTGTTAGAACAACTACAGCTGAGAGAAAATGAAGAGGGTAATGTATCAAGAAACGATGAAAATCTAAGTTTTGATAAGACAGCCATTGGAGAGGTTGTAGAGACCTACAATTATATTGAAGATGTTGAAGGTGATGAGGAAGATGAAGAAATAGTAAGACTAGAACAGGATGAAAGAGCTGAGGGCCTAGATACAGTAGGTGAAATAGAAGAAGGAATAGCAGAAGAAACAGCATCCAAAGAAAATGTAGCAGAAGATCAAGCAGAAGAAGAATCACAACACAAAGAAAAGGAACATGAAATTCACTACGAAGATAGCAGAGATAATGAAAACACTCAACGTCAGATTCAAACCTTGGAGCAGTCAAGGGAGGAAGATTTTCAAGACATTCTACAGATGTTGGACTCCACTTCCTTCTCGAGTTCAAAACTGCTCTCAAGTCTGAAGTCAGTAAAACTGTTGGAGGAGTTGGAGTTATCTCTTACAGGTATAGAAGATGACGTGGTTGACAAGACGAGAGATCAAGTGGAACTTCAGACACCAGAACCGATGACAAGGAACGAAAACTTTGAAAATAGAAAATCATATTTCGTTGCAGAGAATAACAATATTATTAGTAATAATAACCTTCTGAATAAAAATAATACTAAAAATAGCAACCTCAATAAAAATAATATCCCCTTGAATAACACTCTCGAGGTTCATCGAGATGATCTACAACTCGAGAAGATACTTGACGAAGTAGAAATGGGAGACCTAACAGTGACAGAAAATTCATCTGATTCGAGAAAGAATGAAGATAATACCTTGAAGGAACCTGAAACAGACAGCTCAAGAATTCTGAAGGCTCTGAGGAATACTCCAGGATTATCTGTCTCAATAGCGACAAAACCGCCAAGTCCGAAGACTCAAAAGAAGCCCTCGCCAGGGGGAAGTAGATCTCCTGACTCGCAGATGGAGTTTAGAGAGGAAACACCAGCTATTTCTGATGCAAGTCACTTCTCAGGACTCTCAATAGCGATACCCAGCTGGCAACAGCGTACGAAACCCGATCTCTTACCCATCAGACCAATTACATCAGTTAGGAGTCGGATCGAGTCCCCCGAAAGTACAGTTTCTTTCCCAAGGTTAGAAAGACAGCTTACTGCATCAGATCGTGGAAACGATGAAGATGATTGCGACTCCCAAGTACTGGAAGACATGAGGAGGCAGAAGGAAGACTTTCTCCGTATTTCAGAACACCTTAAGCGGTTTCGTGAGGAATTGGAAGCTCCACTTCGTAAGTTGCAAAGGAACCAGAATCCTTTATTGCAGATAGTCTCTAGTAGAAGCAATGAGGCTCAAGCTAAGAACGGAAGAGATGAATCAGGATTCAGGATCCAAGATTTGGTGGAGGATTCTAAGTCCCATAGGAGCAGTGCAGTTTCACCCCAACCAAGTGGAATACCTTGCTCCCCCACATCTAGGAGATCTTCGTCGGCCTACCTCGAGAGACTTTTACCCAGTCCTCCATGTTCGGTCTCTTGTTCAGAGGATGCTAAGAATGATCTGACTCTGAAGGGGATTCTTTCTTCACCCAATAGTCTGGACTCTAGAGAATGCGAGAAAACTAGAGACCAAGTAGAAGTCCTAGCGACTCCCAGTGATTGTCAACGCCAGGAACCAAATCCTGAGACATGGACAGCACCTTCTCGAGAAGTGGACCATGGGATTCAAGAACTCGGTATGCCTGAGTTGCAGATGACAGATGTGCAAAAGCTACATCAATATCAGATTAGTGGCACATCCCTTTTCAATGAAGCACAGAATGGCTTTATGTTAGCTCAGCAGAAGGCGATGCACTTGTCGGACAAACAAATGAAGGGACCTAGGTTGCCCTCTACTGTAGATCATCGGGACCATCGGGAACCTTTTATAGTTGATTCCTCAACTATACCAGAAATGCCTCTTAGTCCAGCGAGTCAGCTTAGAGAACTTTTGAAAACATCAGGACATCTGATTCCTGATCCTCTTCTTGTGCCAAGACATTGCCTCCCCGGATTGGCTGCAGCGCCTTGTATTGAGATACCAAAGCTGTTGACCTCTCGACCGGAACTGAGGCTACCAGAGGCTCTTAATAAGCCCGAACTTCTCCGTGATCCAAATCTTTTGGTAATCTCTTTAGCTCATCTTCAATATGTTTTAGATCAGGGGCAGGACCCGTTTGGTAAAAGTAAACTAAGCCGAGTGTGTGATGTTGGGAAGAATCCGAACAATGTTAATAATGTGAATGGAAGTAGTAAGTCTAAACCAAAACTTAGTTGCAAACCAATTGGAAAACTGATGCCGGCTCCTATTGATCTTTCAAGAAACCGGAAGAATAGTTCCTACCCACCCTTGCTCAGGGTTCGAAGTGGATTGTTGAAGCAGGATTTTGAGTTCGGTTCACTTGTTGGCACCTTGAGGAACATCATCTTTGGCATCCATTGTTTAGTAGGTAAGATTATACATATTTTAGTCATTTCTTTTTTGTTTATGCTTGCTGTGAGGTAAGGACTATAGGACTTTTTTATTTTTCTTATTTGCAATATCAAATTTAGAATTTACAATTGAAAATTACAAAAATGTGAATGAATGAACATTAAAGACTTCCACGTTTTCCATAAAACTTTGTTACCAGGCATTATTTGAATCTAGAAAGGTTAAAATCCCAAAATGCGAAAAAATTAGATGTATCATGCTGCTTTTAAGCCGACGATTTGTTGAAAAGGTGCAAAAAATATTTTTTTAATTTTTATAATTGCACTTTTTTCGAAAAATATCGATATCTCGATCTTGAAATTTCTTCATAATGAATCAATTAGTAATGTTCCGTTATAATTTTTCTCTTGAAATATTTTTTTCGTGTATAAAACATATGACAAATGGTTTAGAAACACACTAGTGACGATTTTGAAACGTTATAAAACTTATGAAAACATTTCTTAGGGTTTTTAATTCATGTTGAAAAAATGTCAATCGTAACATATTTTAATTTTTTGAAAAATCTACAATTAACAAAACTTAAAAAAAAAGGTCACTTGCGCATTTACAAAATTTTAACATCAATTTTTTTGTTCCAATTTATAATTTTATAATATATTTCGTACAAAAAACTGAACGTAAAAAGTATCACCGTGATCGTTTCGTCAATAATAAAAGTTGTTGAAATCTTCAAAAATTTCAAGTTTCGAATCTAAAAGCTGAACAGAAGATATAACTGATTTTGAACATTTCTTTTCACGTTTTTCGGTTACCTAATAGCAACTTTTTCAAATAATTCGATAAATTTAGGCCTTTTCACTCTGATTTTTTTTTTTTTTTTTTTTTTGTCCCCCCCCCCCCCCAATTCTTACGACCTGTCCAGGAGCCAAAAGAATTTGTGCAAAATTTGGTGCCGATTGGTCAAAAACTGTGGATGGTTTTAAATATATAATTGATTTAACAGTTTACCTTACAATAAAGCAGATTATAAGGGCCTATTTAAAATTAAAATAAGAGAAATTAGTAGCAAAACTAGTTTTTGAACTTTTTTTATTTTTTAAAACCTGGATTAAAACTTATTTCATTTTTCTATATTTGTTACTATATGACATCTAAAATTCATGACGTCACATAGGCAATTCAAAGATATGAAAATTCTCGAATCGAGGTTACAATTGGTTGTTTAAAAAAAATTACCTTATTCAAATATATTTTAGTTTTATTGATTTGATTTTTCAGTATTTTCTGTTTGAACTACGCATTTTTCCGTGAGTGATATAACAAGTACACCTATGTCATGTCGCGTCTTTGTAAATAATTTATTTAGAAATTTACTCATAGTATATAAAGGCGACTGGTTAATCAAAGCTGACGACAGATAGATTTGTTTTTCATTTCGCGTGAAGTAATTAGGTTCCATATGATTTTTAGAAACGGAGAAAATTTCTGCAGTACCTAAGGACAGGCTATTATACCTCGAATTATTTTAAATAAAAATAAAATACTTTTATATAGAATCTCTGAATTTGAATCAGCGAGATTTCACTGATTTTCACGCGGAGAACAATGGATATTTACTCTTAATATCTAGATGCTTCAGGTTAACATATTTAAAGTTTAACTATAGGACAGCCATCTAGATGTAAAGGTTAGTTTCTGTGAATATTAAAGACATATTCAGTGCAGAGCGTTTTTACCTTGAAGAATTTTTTGAAGAAGCAGCACTTAATTGCGTCAACCATTTTACTCTTTACAAACAATTCACAGCATTATTATTAATATTTGTAAACAAAATATTAGTAATCATCATTTTTCCACAAGATCACATGCATCGAACGACATGGACTTCATCAAGCGGCCGACAAAGGTGTGGCATGTTTTCCTGTACGAGTTTAACATCTTGAATGTTTCAGCTTATAATACACGCTGATTCAAATTTAGAGAGTATTACCCAATCACTGAGATCCCCGAACCAGGAGGTGGATATGTGCCATTTTCTTTTCAGTGCAAATATTTTTAAAATCTTTTTTGGCCGTAGTCAAGCTTTGAACTTACAAGTGTGTAGAATAACGTCTTCATGGTTTCAGTATTTTTGAAGTTCAGCGGATCGAAGTTTAAGCCAAGATCAATTATTATTAAATTTTATTGTTTATAAAATATTTTTTAAGGCAGGGGATTGTTACCAAATTATTTTTTTCTTTCATTAATTCAAATTCCCGCCTAAGCAGATTTTAAGACATGAATTCCTCATTCTCAAAATAATTGGATACAAAAAATGTAAAATTTTAGGTTGAAAATGAGATAAACAATAAGTGTAAGAATAATTACGTCCAAGATACACAGTTATTCATAATGAAGTCATAATTAAGTCACAATTATCATAATTAAGTCATAATTAAGTCATAGTGATGCAGCTATTAAAATGATAGTTGTTACAAACAATATTTACAACAAACAAGCAAAGTTTGTAGAAAATTATTAGTACTAACAATTTTACTATGTAGATGTCCTAGTTTTTTTCTGTGTTGATGTATGAAAATGAACAAATTATCCAATTTTATTTAAGAATGTCAACAAGAAAAAATAATCATACAACAGATAGGCGCCCATATATACATTGCGCTTAGCGCTTTTGAACTTTTTTAATAGCGATAAGACAATGGTGTCTACTACAGTTTCGATAGGATTTTTCACGCTCTTTTCATATAATCATTAGCATTTTTTGGAAAGATAAATATTTGACTTCAAAAAGTAACGGTTAGAAATAAAGATTTGTTTCCGAAAAAGGACAATTTTTAAAAATTGGTTTAGGACTACAAATCATTAGGTATATCAGAACTGTCCAAGAAAAAAAACGCCAACATTCTTTCTAGCCCCAAAAATTTCAAGAAAGTGTTCTCTTTGGGAAAAAATTCCAGTTTATTTTTAACCTTTATTTTATAATATATCATGGAAAGGGCGTGCAAAATCCTATAAAAACTGTAATAAACAGCATTTTTTGTATTATTATTAAATGATTTAAAAATCGCCAAAGCTCTTGAAGGGTAAAAACCAAAACTTTGTTTTAAGAATCTTTACACTTTATACAAGTTTTTGTGCAACCTGAGATTTTCATTTTTTCAGCTACGTAAAGTTGGAAGAACCGTGTTTGGTAATCATGGTCTCAGGGCTAATTCAGGGCTAATTTAATGCCACAACGCCAAATTTAGGGCTCCTTTTTTTAAACGGGTGGTTCTGTCAGCTTTACGTACTTGATTGAATAATTCTGAATTAATTTTTTTAATTTTTAAAGAGTTAAAAACTAGAGTTTAATAAATTACGTTCATATAATTTTGTGAATTTTTAAAAACTTAAAAAATGTTGCTGTTCGACAATTAAAAATTTGTGTTTCATGAAAATCTTATCAGCCCCTTATCTGGGTCAGACTTAGACTGTCCTGATTAGAATATCTAGAAGAACCCAGATCTGGGCCAAATCCGATATTAGACTTATACTACGGAATTTTTCCACACGAGGGAAACTTAGTTCCTCATGACGAAACTGACTGTAGCTTTACAACTGAAATTCCCCTAAGAAAGAAAATGTGTTTCATTTGTGTTCTGTTATTTTTTGCGACCACAGAAAAATGGCGTTCTGTCATTTCTTTTTGTAAGGGTATTCATTTTTAAAAATGTACTAAAACGTGCTTTATTTTGTTTTTCTGCAATGGCACCCCTGAAGAATGTTTCTTTTGGTGTCAAAATGGCTCATGATTTTCGACAGAATTTAAAAAATTATTTAAGGGTTGTCCAAAACGGATTTGAAATAAAATGCTTATTTTAGTATTGGTCCCACAAGTCCTATATAGCTTGTAGAACGCCTAGATATTTTTTTGCCTAATATCAGGGTTTATTTTGACATCAAAGGAAACAATTCCTAAGGGTGCCATTTCAGGGGAAAAAAACTTTTTTCGACCACCCTTGTTCTTCAAAATAAAATGGTTGCTACAGCTGTCTAGTTTTTCAGTGTACGTGGGATAAAATATATTATGGTGTTTACCTGGGGGAAGCATATTTATACAAAAATTTATTTTAGATAAGCCTGATATCTTTATGCAGTAGAGATCAGACAAACTGGAAATTTTTTGGGAAAGACTCAAAATAGCATTGTTTTTTTTAAACATTAAGTTATTTCATAATCTTTTAAAAACAGAAGAAAATGTAAAATATGACATAATACACAAGTTTTCAATATTTGGTAATGATTGATGATGATTTGTCGGATTAATTTTATCCATTGAATGCCTTTTTACAACAGATTTGCAACCTTGACACCTAAAGGATCACTTAAAACTGGGATCCCATTCATTTTCCCTGCGCCCGAGGGATATACTAAATTCGTCTCTTATCCATTGAAATTCCAAGGATATTTTAAGTAGGTTTGTATTCTTGAGCAAAGTAACGAAACTGGATTACGTAATCGGAGGCGATAAAAGCCGAAGGAAAGCTAAAGCTGAGATAAGGAATATAAAGTAAGCAGGTATAGGGAATGGGTATTAGGTCTTGAATGCGAGGTATTATTATTGGCGCGATTCGAAACTGGGTCGATTTTCTGCATTGCCAGTCTACTGTCCTCGGCTATTATCCATCTTTGATTGTGTAATTCAAATCGACGCTTCGATTTGACCCCGAGGTTATGGGTTAAGGGACAAGCATTCAAGAATGACCCAAAGCAGGCCACGTCCATCTATATTTATATTTTAATCCTACCATTCATCTTTCATAAATTCCAATCTTATAATGTCAATCAAAAATTCACTAGGAATTGGCATCATTTAGAAAGGAATATTTTTATTTCAAGAAAATGTCGAGTGGTAAAATGATGGCGCAAAATTAATTATAGTTTTGCTAAGTATAAAGAATAAATTAGGCATACTCTATACATCTTAATTGGTAGAAAACTACTAACCGAAATAATTCGAGTTCGTATACCAACTGCTTCAGTAAGAATTTCTACTAATAACTAGTAGTTGTATAATAATTCATATTTAAATTCTACTAATTGAATTTGCAGTAGTTCAATTTCTCCTAATCTATTCGGTAACTAAATGAATTAGTAGAAATTGTACTAATAAGAGTATTCAGCTAACTCATAGTTAAATTCTATTATTTATTGTTGTGCAAGTAGTTAATTAGTAATTCACAGTGAAATTCTACTAACTTATTTCACATGTTGACTAAATTAATTACGAAATGTAAATAAGGCGCATTACGCGAAGTAAATGAATTACAAGATAAATTAGTAGAAATTGATCTACTGCTTATTGAATTAGTAGAGGCCACATTATTTCAATTAGCCGTTTTCCACTAATACAGATTAAGAGAGTATAGGGATTAATTAAAAATGAAAAGTACTATATACAATTTTTTGACCCAGGAAAGGAGTTTAAATAAATTCAAAGACTGCTTTCTTCTTTTATAATACAACAAAAGTTTAACTCAGGTATTAATACAAATATGTTATAACTTCTCTTTCAAATTGTGAATGCACCTTTAGAGTGGATCGATGTGCGCGGGTGGCTGAAAGTATTGCCGTCAAAGTTTCAAAGCGACTATGCTTGCGGTCAATGGTCTCCGCCTGAGCAGTATTGCACGTACTCTTCTTACTCGCGCACGTGGGAACCATGACATCTAATGATATCTATATAATATGGCGATCCTCAATCTTTTCCGCCAATTATTCACTTATCTTGAGTAGATATCCCAAAATTTGATTGTGATTGTGAAGGCTTGTCATATTATTTTCTGAATGGTAAATAGTAAATTGTTGCTGAAATTGAAGCCATATTTTGCTAATCTAAACGAAATGTCAGTGAATCAACCTCTTACTTTTTATATTGTTATACCTAAATTTTTTGGGAATAATCTCAAAGTGATGAATTTCAAAAGGCATTTTGCATAAATGACGTCACGCTATTTTTGCCACTGCTAACCTTCTTCCTTCTCTCACAATTTAACATTACTAATTGTAATTTGAAATTTCTGATTTTATTGAGTAAACCATTTCAACATAAATAATCCCAAATAGTTTTATTATCACAAATTTGGATTATAACATTTATAATAATGCAGACAGTTGACAATCTTCATAATATACAATTTACACATTAACTTTTAAATAAACAAGTCCATACTGAAATTCATTGGAAAAAATCAGCCCGCTGGGCGGGCACATTCTCATCATGCGCTGAGTGCTCGGCTCACTTTACTCCCAAAGTTGACAGCGCCTATAGGATCTCGCGCTTCGCGCTCTTCCTTTGTACTGCCCCTACATTTGTGCATGAACCTTTTAAAATCAAAGGTCAAACTATTAATAACTGTAATTTGGTGATTATAAATTCTCTTTTGCTAAAGCTCCTTCGGCTCTAACGCATACATTCTCATCACGTGTCTCGCGCTTCGCACTCCATTTAAGTACACTCATACGTCGCTGTTTGATCAGTCTTGGGTCTGGTTGGCCAAGTAACGAGGTCTTTTTTTCATGTCAATACTCAGGACAGCATATGCCATTACTGACCTTGCAATAGTATATATGCTCAGAGAGGCACCATGTAAACAACTTCTGATACGGCACTGATTGTCCGAGCATATAGGTATGAGTGTATGTCCATAAAGCAAAATTTTCAGTATCATGTTGAAATCTATATTATATTAAATGTATGTTATATTAATTTCAGCGCAAGGGTCCGAAACTTATGTTCTAGACTACAAATTTTGCCGTTAAACATTTTATTGTATCGTTATTTTTCCATAATTGTTTTAATGTCCTTTTTGTCGATTAAATCACAAACTACGTGTCTTATCAAAAAATGGTCTAAAGCAAATTTGTGGATTTAATTTGAGCGAATACTTTTTCCATCAAACATATTATTGTATCTTGTGTTGTTGTTTTATAAATTAGTAATTTTAAATTTTAAAATAGTTTTTCATCTTATTCTTAAACACTTTATTGTATCTTGTGTCTTTTTCCGAAAATGTAATTTTTTTTAGTGACAGTTTTAATGATCAAAACCAAAACTACGCGTCTTATCAAAGATGGTCAACAACAAATTTGTAGATCTTTTTAATATGTAATATGACTTTTTTAAATTTAATTAGATATTTTTTAAGGGCTCTTTGAAAAAAATTCTTTATATATTTCATTATGAATATTTTTTCCCAAATTACTTGGCCAACTTTGAACCCAGAAAATATATAAAAATTTGCTATTGGCCATTTTCTGATAGGATGCGGAGTTTTCAGTTTACTGGTCAAAAATACATAAACTCCATTTTTTGAAATATTGGCACACAATACAATGTAGTATATGCTGCTACAAGTGCGAAAAGTAGGTAGTTCCACGCGAGTGTGAAGTTCGCTGTATGGTCTGAAGTCGTGTCTGAAATTATGACACGAAGATGAGCCGATCTAACGAACTGTAAACTTTACAAGAGTTACAACTGCCTAGTTTTTGCACTTGTTGCACACGATATTTTTTGTAAAAACATGTAGGAAATTTTCGATTTGAGAAAAAATAAAAACAAACTTTCCGGCAATTTGGGAATTGTATGGTGAAATTACCATGAATTACTGATAATTTTACTACTCACAATCAGTCTGTCAAGTATCAACTCATAATGTCAGAAGTGAGGTTATGATTCTGGCAGTACTGGAAAGTAAGTTTGAATCGTAATGCGCAAGCGCAATAGCTAGAACAAGTAAGCTTGCTCAAAGTGCTCAAGCGCATTAGCTAGAAAAAGTCTTTTTATAAGTGCTCTTTACAACGATTTCAGAATTGGTCACTTCCCGCATGCTATACACAGTGGTGTCAGAACGCGGATATCTCTGGCATGCGCAGTAGCGATTCCTGTATATTTTTAGGTTATGTAACATTATATGTCCACATAAAAATACACAGGAAGCACAGCAATCACTACTGCGCATGCCAGAGATATCCGCGTTCTGAAACCACGGGCTATACATGCCTTGAAAGGTGAACATTCCACGCAAGCGTTACAAAAAATTGCTTAATGGTAAAATTGTTCATCCAGAAATAGTCTGAAAATTTGTTGTTGATCATTTTTTAATAAGATCCATTGCTTTCGTTCTAATTATGAGAATTAATAAATTAAATTCTTGGACTGTCCACACAAGGAATAAAAAATGGAATAATAAAATTATTCACCTGAAAGGGGTCTAAAAATAAAGTGTTTGATAACAAAATTGTTCGCCTAAATTAGATCTAAAATGTTTAACGGCAACATTTTACGTCTAAAACATAAGTCCCAGCCCTTAGTACAGAAATTATTATAACATATGATAGCAAAAGCGAAGAAGAAAAATCGTCGGAGCAAACATGATTTAAGAACAATGCGGGCAAAAACGAGTTAAAAAGAAACAAGAATAGCGTAGATTGTATCGTATATTATAATCAACGATATAATAGTACGGTAGATTCTATTATAATCTATCATTGTATTACAATTTTATGTTATAATATATAATACAATCCCCTTTATTCTTGTTTCTTTTTAACTCGTTTTTGCTCGCATTGTTCTTAACTCGTTTTTGCTCCGACGACTTTTCTACTCCGCTTTTGCTATCAGCCCCTCATTTTAACACAATACACAACATTTCGCGTTTTTGACATAATCTGCCAATCCTATTAGGCCCTGATAGTGTTTTATCGCGCTCAAAAGAAAAAGAGCCGTACGTAGCAACCTTATACGGCCCGTGTCAGGCATAGTTAAGGCCCTTCTCAGGCCCGTCTTTATTCCGTATTAAATCCCTATGTAGGCAGGTTGCGCATGCGCCTCGAAAGAGCAGTAAATTGGCCCTAACCTCAAAATTCATACATCTATATTGGCTTCACTGCACTTATATTCATTAATTCTCTTTACTTTCATTCTTTCAAATTGGAAAAAGAAACAATAAGAGTCATACGTCGCAGCGTCGCGTTGCAATAGTACGACTGATCATGCGTCGTACCATTGCAAACAGCTGTGCAAATGGCAGACTGGCGGTTGCGCATGTCAGTGCGCGCTTATTTGAAATTAATAACTGCTATCAATAATCATACAAATAAATATTGAATAACTTACTGACTTATACCTTTTTCGCGATAATTTTTTTTCATTTAAGTGTCACATTATGTTTCTCATAGTTTCAGATAGTGGTAAATTATACGTATTTGCATAGAATGTAAATTTTCCAGCACATAATATGGTGATAAGGCTTAAAAATTTGAACTGATTTTGGAAAACGTTTTTATTGTAATTATACTTGATTTTAGTTGTTTTTCTCTACATGGTCTTGAATCAATTATTTAAAAATAGTGATTTGTTATTCTAAGTATAACATCCGAAAGAAAGGCTAACAAATTCATATTAAACATTTTTTTGGAACACATCAGAACAATGCAACCTTAGCAATGCGTCTTTATTCGTATCCTTCCAGGGCCACTCGGATACCGTATTGCAAGTCAGATTTCCTCACTAAATAATAAGAGCAACCTATCCGGACTTTATCCAGACCTGATAAGAGCCGTAAATACGATATTCATTAGATTGCCTTATTTAATAACATGGGAAGTTCATCCGCGCCTGGGTCTGGTACAGGCCTTTAAAAAAAAGGATAAATAACGCAAAACGTCAAAAAAAGCTTTTTAGGGTCAAAGTTAAGCAATTGCATTAAACGATATAATTTTTCACTCATTATCACTTAATGACTAAATAGATTCAAGTACCCATGCTTTTTTCAGAATGCACCACATTAGCATCTGCGCCACATTGCCATCCGCTCCACTAATTGTAAATGTAGTATTCAAAGTAGGGGTAAACTGTTTCAATCTACTTGCGAATAAAAATGGTCTTTGGGCTTCCCTGTGAATTATATAATTTGTGATAATTTTAGATATTAATTATTCTTAGGATATTACTACGAAAATTGTTGCTGGTGCGGTCGTGACATAAAATATGACTGACATATACTTCCTGCTGTTCCAATTTTGAAGTTTCAGATATAAATGACTGCAAGAATCACAAAGATACGTTTATAAGTGCTTTCGATCATACTTTTCGAGAATAAATATATACACCGGGTTGGTCCAAAAAATGTCCTGATACACTCAAAAAAAAAATTCTAGTTAAAGTTACTAAACGCGTCTGGTTAAAAAATTGCTAGTTAGTTTAATCCGAAATTATGGTTAATATGACTAGAAAATTCTAGTTAATTAACTCTGGTTGATTTTTTCTGGTTAAAACTATTCTGGTTAATATTTCTGGTAACAGAAGTGTCGCGATCTTGCGCGATCTTGCGTCGGTTTCAGAAATCTGTCTTTTGCCTCATGTCGTGTTGCTGGATGGGTCAAGTGACGCTTTGTCATAAAGGTCCAATAATTCTCGAACAATCGCGATTTGTTAATTGTATTTTCTGTTATATAAGTATAAATAATTATAGTGAACCGTTAATTTAGTTGTGCTTAAAAAAAACTGCGCGTTATCTGTCTAAACACCAGCGGTACAGGGATACTTCTAAACCAAGCACATATTTTGTGGGTGTCTTTGAAAAATATTCTCGAAAATAGTACAATTTTAGACAATAAATAAACAAAGTGAATGTTCGAGAATTTTGGAATTGACCAAGTGATCTAAGTGCATATTATGTAAAATCCCAAACAAAATGGTCTTAACGAATAGTTTTAGAAACAGACTGCATAAAAAATATGCTGATTTTGCTTCGAGTCTTGAATCTATCGCGATTTATTAATATATCCACATATTATAGATTATAGAGAGATGAAATTTTAGCGAAGCGAAACATAGTTGCTGTCTATGTAATTTCAGAGGGGGTTAGGAAGAGTCCATGAAGGTAGAAAAGTATCGAAGTTCGATAGTCCAAAATCGATGGCTACCAGAATATCTGGTTGGGCTTACTAGAACATCTGGTTAAGTTTACGAGAATATCTGGTTATGTTGACCAGAACGTTGTATCCTTAAGCTACTAGAAAACTGTCTAGTAAAGATTTCTGGTTACCCTTACCAAAAATTCTGGTTAAATTTACCCGAATTTCTGGTAACATTAACCAGAAAATTGTCAACCAGAAAATTCTGATACTTTTAACCAGAATTTATAGTAAGGGTATATTTAACACTCTATTCTAGTTGAATTAACCAGAATTCTGGTTAATTCAACTAGAATTTTTTTGAGTGTAGGGCATCAAAAGTGAACATTCAAAATTACAACTATGATAACTGCGATGAAATATATTATTTCCTGAAAGTAATATTAATAACATTATATTTACTTGGATTCTTATACTGCAGTAAAAAAAATTATTTCAGGGATAATTTCAGGTATTAGATTAAGACTCAAAGAAACAGTCTCGAGTGGTACTAAAATGAGACCACTGATGGTGGCAACCCAGATTCATTTGTTTTACTTTGAAAATAACAGCATGAAGTCATCCTATTTAAAAACAGGAAACGCAAGAAATTATACCGTAAAAAAAGAGATATCTAGTTTTAACAGTGTGCCCTGCGGTATTCAAATTTGGTTTGCTTTGAAATACTTTATGCGGCGGCTATTGTTTTAAATTATAATTAGTTGCCTTTTTGTGCTCAACTTCTTAATCTACATTTGTATTAGGGCCAAAGGTCATCTTCATGTGGTGTTGCATAATGCATATATTATAGATATATTAAGCAATAGTAAGAAAAAATAAGTTTGCGTAATAAGCTGCTGGTAAATTGCTTATCAACTAAGTGATAGATAAGAACTTTGCGCATGTTAAAAGCAATATACTTCATAATTAAAAAAAATAATAATCATAACTCAAATAGAATCATTTCCGGCTTGCGCCCAGATACTATATATAATTAATATCGTTCTGAAAGCGCAGTATACTTTATAATGTTAACAACAAAAATAACAATAATTCAAAAAGAATGATTTCCGGCTTACGTTTACATATACTAATACAAACAATATCGTTCTTAAACATAATAAAGAAATTTTCACTGCAATAGAGGACCATACTTTCGACATTATAACTTTTGTTACACAATGGAAAAACAGTTGATAATTAGGTACGTAATAATCAATACATTGCAAATTACAACTGCAATCCCTTCCTTCTATTGTATATGTACATGCCAATTTCTCTTCCATTGTGCAACGTTTTGACATTAATTTGTATCAAAAAGTGACATATTGGGATTTAGTGAGATTTTTTTAACACTACAGTAATATATATATAATATAATCAACAAACTTTTTTAAATTCCTATCGAATTGAGAAATCGCTATAATTGAAGCTGACTTTGAACTATAAATTGTATGTATTTTAATATTTCAACCCTCGATGTTTATGATTTTACAATATGCCTCTTACGCGACACTATTAACATTTAGAGATAAGCTACGAAGGCTTCATGTTATCCAATACCCTGAACACTTGTGAGGTAAAAATGAATCAACCGCAAACCTGAATCATGCACATTTGCAATCTGGCATGCACATAAATGCCAAAAGAGTTGGATCAATTTTTTCTCGCTTTTTTTCTAATATAATATAATGTAATATTATAATACATTTTACAATAATTTTATAAATATAAATAAGTATGTGGTTTGGATAAGGTCGATGATTTACTAAAGCAAATAACTTCTTTCTGAATAATATAAGTTTAAAAGTTCTGAATAATATAAGTTTAAAAGGTCTGATACCTAAAAATATCGATTATATGGTTTTGACGGTTTCAGTATGCAATTTTTTTCTCGAAAGCTTGATTTTTAGTAACTATAATATCTTCCGAGCCGATCACAAATGCGTGTCGGTGACGGCTATCGATTGCGAAATGATGAAGATCTGGATCTTCACACGTCTTTTGGCTTCTCTCTGACCGCTTGTCACTAGGGTGGTTCAAAATGACTTTTCTTTTATAGAGAGCAACGATCGCTCAAATTCGGTTCCATATTCGAAAAAAGAATTGCATATTTTTTTCGGAATTTTGATTTTAACATGTGCCTCCGGGTTCTCGAAATTCCACGTAAAAATATATATGGGAAAAATCACTTTTCAGGGTTTTTAGAATATCTTCTGTAGGCTTGGGAAAATGTTACAGGAAAGTTGTGGGACTTATAGAGGACTTTCCACAACGAAGAATTCTATGTATCAAACATATTCAGTAAAATGCAATATAATCACTAAATATATATATAGTGATTATGATACATTTTATTGAATAGACTGAATTGATATAGATATTCAGAGACGTATTAGGTATTTTCACTTGAACCATCAGCTACCTTAATTCACTTCGTTGAGTGCTGAGGGGAAAACATTGGACCAAATGCTTGGGATTCGGTCCATTTTTGCCCTATTTTTCTAATAACTTCGTAAAATCTAATTTTTTCTGATGTATAAGCTTAAATCCGCTGTTTTTTAGGCAAAAGAAAGTCCTTTTTTTGCAGAAAATAAAATAAACCTAATTCAAAGTATTTTCCCTCGCTTGCTATACATTTTCTTCATCTATCGGGCAATTTGTGTATACCACGCCAAAAAAAGTCTTTATCTTTCGATGCAAACCACTCGTCAAGCCATTTTCCGACGTCTTCGTACGAATCTAAGTGTTGTTCAGCGAGCGCGTGACCCATCGACGAAAACAGGTGGTAATCAGAAGGGACCAGGTCTGGTGAATAAGCGGGATGAGATAGCACCTCCCAGTTGAGTGTTTTCAAGTAGTTTTGGACCATTTTTGACGTGTGCGGTGGGGCGTTGTCGTGAAGAAAAATCAGCTTCTCATGTCTTTCTTCATGATCCGGCCTTTTTTCACGCAAAGCACGGCGCAATTTGATTAGTTGTTGGTGGTAGCGGTGAGCATCGACAGTTTCACCAGGTTTTAATAGCTCATAGTAGACGACACCCTGCTGATCCCACCAAACGCAGAGCATCGTCTTGCGTCCAAAGCGATTAGGTCTTGAGAAAGAAGTTGATGGTTGTCCGGGATCGACCCACGATTTTCTTCGTTTCGGATTCTCAAAATAAATCCACTTTTCGTCTCCAGTCACCACACGATGCAGAAACGACTTTCTTTTGTGTCTAGCAAGCAAGATTTCACATGTGTTTTGGCGTCGCTCCATCTGCCTATCGTTCAATTCATGGGGTACCCATTTTCCCATTTTTTGGATCTTTCCCATGGCATGTAAACGCATGGAAATGGCCGGTTGAGTAACACCTAACTGTCCGGCAAGCATTTTTTATGTTTGTGTATCGTCCTCATCCAAAAGAGCCTGTAATTCATGGTCCTCAACTTTTTTGGGCCGATTTTCACGTTTTTTGTCACTCAAATCAAAATGACCGTCTTTGAACCGACGAAACCAGTCTCTGCAAGTTGCTTCCGATAAAGCACTGTCACCATAGGCCTTCACAAGTATTCGATGTGATTCGGCAGCCGATTTCTTCAAATTGAAGCAAAAAAGTAGAGCTTCCCGCTAATGCTCCTTTTCTGGCACAAAACTAGACATGATTACTCAAGGAAAAATTTATGTTGTTGTATAAAAAAACTGAATATGTGCACTGATTTATGTAGCCAGGTGTCGAACTCACACAAAAAAAAGCATGACGTTTCTATTGTAGCTAAATATGTTCACTACCGCCATCTCTGAGCAAACAGCGGAAGTAAGCTTATACACCTGGTAAGTGAATTAGAAAAATATTTTTATTTTTTAAGAACTATTTAATGAAATAATAAAGTGATAATAATAAATTATTATTTTTTACAAAGATATTACAGAAATAAAGTTTTGTCCCATGCATGTGGTCCATTGTTTTCCCGTCAGCACTCAACGAAGTGAAGTTAGCTGGTGGTTGAAGTGAAAATACCTCATTTGAAAAAAGGTATATTCATTTGTTTTTTGTATTTTAATTTTGAAAACAAAACGTGTTTTTGAAACACTGAAATGACACTTCATTATCTTCCTATTTTTAACGAATATTTGAGAAAAACAAAGCATTGTACTTAATCAATATGTATAAACATGTTTTTGTTCCTGAACAGAGAATAACATGAAAGGCATGACGTCTGTGGGCACATTTCCCCTAATAATATAATAATATTTTTTTCTAATACAAAATAAAAATGTAATTTCCTTGCCTTGCTAAAACAATTTTGTAAAGCATTTTGTCATAAAAAATCTTTTATTTTTACCTACAAATCTTTTGAATAATAAAAAAAGATTTTTTTATACATAAATACTAATTGACGCTGTGAAAAACACGAAATCAGATATTTAATATTTTGTCATGAAATTTCTTTCGCCAAATATTATAAAATGAGAGAATCTTTGAAATGATAGAAAATGGATTTTTTGGACCAGCGCAACATTTTATTAAAGTTTGTATATTATGTGAATTTTGTTTAAATTATTTTTAGTGAATAAGGCGCATTGCATGAGTTCTCGAGTTATCGTATGTTGACATGAAAACGACTGATCAAATACAAAAACATACAAACACTCGTACTTACTTTAAAAATATGATATTCGAGCTCCGTTTCAAGTTACTCGCATGTATGCAAAAATACAATCTTTGACATTTTTTTTATTGAAATTGATCAACTTTTGAAAAAAACATTTAAAATTGGTGAATTTCAAAGCGAATAATTAAAAATAAATACAATTTCAATTCTAAAGTGGTAAAATGTTAAACACTTCAAGTCTTAAGTGCCTGCAGTTCCACAATAAATAAATTTTAATGCGAAAATGAATTAAATTTCAAACATTGAAAATCGTAAAATATGAGTCTTTAAAACTGATAAATTACACAGCCACGCAAAAAAAACTCTTTTTTCGGGTCAAGAGGTCAGACCATGTTGACTATATGTTTTTTGGGTCGCTGAATCCGAATCCGAGGTCAAAAAACCCCAGCACGTCAGGGTTCTGACATAACCTCATA
>CAKNWT010199979.1:0-22591 GCA_932066315.1 Andricus coriarius | reverse complement strand
CGACTTTTGAATAAAGAAGTTTGAAAGTTGGATAACTCGGAAAGCAAATTGTTGAATCGTATATATACTATTTATATATAAATTACGAAGAACTGGATCCAGAACGGGCGGAGGCGGCATTAAAAATCACGTGTTTCGCTTGAGCTCATAATCTCGTATAATCTTTTGCAAAGTTGTTAATACTCGCGGCTTACGGGTGTTAATTTAATATCCATACAGGTGCGCCAACATTGAATATCCGAATCCCACTGGTACCAGTGCTTCTCTATACGGACCGCCGGCACCGCACCACACCGATAAAAAAAATCCATAAAACTGCTCTCGCTCGACCATCCCTTCCGCACCCCCTGTCGTATCTACCCCGCGACTTCTCGTATGTGAGCCGTTTTGTATCGTTTCGCAATTTCGCATTGTATTCCAAACTGAGCTCTAATGCTCATTGCGTCCCTCGTTTACACCTCACAGAAAACCATTGATGTGAATTTCGTTGCATCTCATTTTAAGCAATGAAAATTTTTATTCTGCCTTCATTTGTTTTCGTTTCTCGTTTTTGTTGCAACTCAAAACTACACTGAATTGAGCGTGCTTTGGAGGATCGGTTTTTTTCTGTGCTTATTCGAATATCGAGGCTTCAGATCCTATCAAATTCTCTTCATAGTTCCATCATTTTTGCCAGAATCTCAATGTAACCAAATTAAAAAAAAGTTCAATCTGAATCTATTTAATCATGGACGCTTTCAATTGTTTCAATTTCAAGTTATTCGTTTTATGATCGTTTTCAATTTTTAGTTTTACAATATTCTTCTTTCTTAAAGTTAAAACATTAAAAAAATACATACAAAATATATGGAAAATTGTAGCTTTCAAAATTAAATAACAATATGATATTGGAAGCTTTCCGAATCCAATCAATTTCAATTAAACAACTATTAAAGTCGTGAACATGGTGAACACGCAATAATCCAGAATTAAACTGAATTGAAACATTAAAATATAAAATATTTAAGATTGTATATCATTATAATCTAAAACATTCATAATCATTTGTTTTTGTCCGACCCCCCTTGAAAACGGACCATTGCATGTAAGTGAAGCAGGCGTAATGTGGCCGCTTCCAGCCCAGTGACGTTCGCACATGCGCACTCCGCAACCGGGCCAACAAAAAACGTTACGCCCGCTACATGAAACTTTACGCCCGCTTCATAAAACTTTACGCCCGCTACACATATACTGCACCCCGCGAGTGAGAATTTGGATGAATTGAACTTTATCTTTGAAAAAATTGTATTACTAGACCCGACAGTCTCACTTCTGTAAAGTACGCTATTTCTGCCCTTCACCTATAATCTAAAATTGTCAAGTACACCAAACATCCTTTATCTGCTTCACATGCTTGTTTTCAAGGAGGGGGACAAAAAGTATGGTGTGTATCCAGGGCGTAAAGCTATTTTGCCTTCTTTACGCCCTCGATACACAATATACTATTTATCATATTTCAAGCGATAAAAATGAACAATTTCATAACTATACAAAAAGTCTAAATAAAGTAAGGTAAACCTGCCCAGAAAAATGCGCGTGTACATTTTGTTGCAGGTGATTTTATGCTTTTACGTGTACGTATGGGTAAAATTCTAATATTACCCTGAGTGTCCTGAGTGTCTCAATATATATGAAGCTGTCGGTACCAAAATAAATTTTATAGCTCTATGAAATCTTTACGGCCGTCTTTAGAATTACAAGCCTAATCTATCCCAACAACCATAACTGAAAGGTAGCACAGCAAAATGAATGAACCCACATTTGGCCAAATTTACAGATTTATAGATTATTTTTTACTCAATGAAAGAGAAAAATGTTTCATTAAAAAAATCAACTACTTCTGAAAAAATGGAGAGGGAATTTTTTTGGAAAATTATAGCTTTTTTCGATTTTTTGAAATAACGTAGGGCGCGCGCCTTACTTTCTTTAAACTTCTAATAGGGCCTAAGTTACGGTGGAATCTTGTGCTTTCAGATGAGTGTAATGAAAGAAACATTTCCGTCGCCTATCTTGAGCGATTTTTGATGTGTGTGCGTTGGCCCGGGTGGCGAGGATATATATGGCGAGGATATATATGGGCAAAAATACTTTTGCCCTCAACTTTCTCAAAAATTCCACGTGATAGTAATGTTTTGCTTTTGGATTCGGATTCAGCTACCCAAAATCTATGGAAAACACGTAAGTTTAGTCCCGGTACAATAAATAAATAGTTTTTTTTTTGGGCATAGTCACAAAAAAGAGTTATAAAAATTCCTTTGGTGAGGATGTGTATTTGCATTATTAAGAATTTTCTACCTAATGATCCCATTTTCAACAAAATATGGGTTGATTTATTTTGCTCTGCCAACCCTTCAACTTTCATCGATGAAGTGCCGGTGAGCTTTATTGAAACAACTAAATAGTAGAAATTCGGTATTTAACTCAATAAAAACGGCTATGGCAACTTTAAAAGGCTGTCAAACGGTCCTCGAAGTGAACATTGAAAATTACTCTCTCAGCCAGGGTAAAAGCAGGAGAATTTCCCGATATGGTAGGGTAAAGATTACCCGCATAGGGTAATTTTTCTTGCAGGTCATCTTTACTCTGAAATTCGTGTAAAGATTACTCTCAATTATCTGCCGTCGGATAATTGTAGTTTTTAATTGTTTGCAACGTTTTTATATCCAACTTCAGATAAGTAATATCTCTGGGATTTACTGTGTAACCTTTAAAACTTAACCATTCATATTTCTAATTTAAATCCGTCAATATCGAATGTTTTCAAATTTAACTGATAAAATTAGACGACTTAAATTTCAGGAAAATCTGTTAATGAATTACTGGATTGCTTGAATTGTCGTCAGTTGAAAGTTTTTCAAATTGAAGTTCAAATTTGAAACTTGAAAGACTTTAAAGCTGAAGACGTTCAAGATTGAAAGATAAAAAACTTGAAGCATTAAATTACACGCTCATTTAGTTTTTTAGTTTGTTTAAAATTATCTTCCAAGAACAATATATTAAGGTTCAAGCAAGCATTCATCTCAAGTTAAACTACCTCTCTAGACTCGCACAGAAAAAACTGAAGTTAAATTTTGTTGCATGTAAAATTTCCCGCTGATAAAGTTTACATGCTATTTGGCGAAAGATTATCCTAGGATGGAATAAAAGCTGTCGTCTGCTACGCCCTTAGCAGCAATGGGAAAACGACAAAGTATGAGTGGATTCGAGATATAAATCAGGACACCAGATTTGAAACAACTATTCACTTACTTCAATATTAATTTGAAAATAATAAGACTTAGAAAATTCAATAGTTAAAATGTGTTGCAGGTACATTTTGGAACGGTTAAAAATTGAATGTATTTCGGTGAAAGTTTAAGCGAGGTTAGGAGAATAATTCTGACAGCCGGGAATCCCATTTCTGCTCCAATTTAATTAAGTTAAAAGACGGTAGATAGCTCTGGCGTCCTGATTCTATTGACTTTTCGAATAAAATTGGAGCGATAATGAGGCGAAAGACTATCCAGGCTAGGTTAAAAATGGAAAATTATCTTCGATTCGTGTAAAGTTTAACCGGCAAGGTTATTTTTTGTTGCGGCGAATCTTTCGCCTGGAATCGATGTAAACTTTATCTTTCGTTTTTTCTGTGCGGAGACATTCATTAGCTCCAACTTTTTGAAGTTCTACATAGAAAGTTTGTTTCATAAATCTTATATTCTGATCATAACTGTTTGAGAAATTTCACTTGGTTGCTTAATAATGACATAATTTTGATTTATTCAGTTACCAAGAATCTCTTGAGAGGTAACTTCTGGGAAAAGGTTTCAAAATTGATTGAAAATGACGTTGTGGGCTGAATAGTGAGTAGAAAATTGTATATATTTAGATCGAGTGGGCGACATTCTCATGTGCTCTAAACAATTTCACTGAATCAAGGAATTAACTAATTTTAGTATAATCCTAGTTTTTCTAGTATAATCCTAGGTTTTAAAACAGAAACCATTTTTCTCGAAAATATTTTTTTAAATATGTCTGCAAATATCGCCAACCGAGGCGATTCGCTACAGTTTTTTACAAACCATGAGTTAAGTCTTAGATGTAATGTAGAAAGTGTCTAAATTGTCTCAAATTTTTATGACCAAGTATAGTTACATGTGCGTGTATCCTACGCTAAAATTAGTAAAAAAACTGAACCAGTCTATCGTAGTAAAAGAAGGAAAATCATGAATTAAAGATAACACAACTTGTTTTATTAAATATTAATATTAACACTATAAAAGTTTGAGGATATATATATATATATATGTATCGAATACAGCAAAAGAAAAATAATGATAAGGAAAGAAACAAGAATTAGCTGTAACATATAAACATAACGTATATTTATCATTGAAGAACGTTTCTTAAATTTATTTATAATTTTTTTAGTTGTAGCGATTCGCCCTGGAATCTTCGAACTTAGGTTATTTGTGAATAACTTAAAAATGATGATTTAAAAAATCTGATTAAGAATTATTCTTTTCCTGTCCTGGAGGGCTTTATATGCGTAGTTTCGTTATTTTGGAATTCCTTATTGAAGAGATAAATATGAAAGTTTGGGTAGTCTAACCTTTGATCTATGCGAGATGTTGACATTTTTAGCAATATTATTTTTTGTTTTAATCATTGTAAATATTAATTTATTGTTATGGTCGATAAAGTAGAGACATTGCGGGATCCGTTGAGTCCAAGATCAGTTTTAAAATACAATTATTGTGCCTTTGATGATTTTGAAAAATGGTCGCAGTGATTCGCCCCGATTGACGCCTCACAGCATGAGATATCGGCGGGATATCCTGGACATAACCCAGGAGATCCTAGGGATATTTTGAATGATATCGTATACCGAGCGGAAATCTCGATATCCCTAGATTGTCCCAATGATATCTCAGAATATCCCAATTTAATATGCCAATAGGATGTCCCCAAGATGTCCCAATTCTATAATTTAATACATTCCTGGAAATTAAGATATATCTAATGCCAATTATATGTATATTCAATCGTATACATGAAATAACTCATCATTTAACAACATATTAGGTATTTTTCCGGAGATTTTGTATAAAGTATAACATCATAAAGTATAATAATAATAGAGTTCCTTTTAATGTCACTTCCAGGTAAATTTAGAGGGTTGCGCCGACAGACTTTTGACCGGTGGCGGCGATTTGTGCAATTTTGATCGGCGGCAAGCGGCGCGACGGCGCGCCGCCTTCTTCGCTTCTCAGCGGCGGCGTGACAGTCAAGTTTAGTTTTTTTTTTTGACATACAGCTTGGAAAATATAAAATTATGATTAACATGTGCGATTATCATGCTTTCGCTTACTGTGGTCAACACCGGAATTAGATTTCAGAGGTGACTCCTAATGGGTCGCAGGAATTTCCGCAACCAATCTAAATCCACCGGATCACCCTACGGAAAGAAATCTGGTACCATTTAAATATTAGGTATTTTCACTTCAACCATCAGCTAACTTCACTTCGTTTATTGCTGAGGGGAAAACAATGGACCAAATGCATGGGATTCGGTCCATTTTTGCCCTATTTTGCTAATATCTTCGTAAAAACTAATTTTTTCTATATAAATGTATGGGAAAAATAGTTTTTATTTTTTAAGATCTATTAATTGACATAATAAAATGATAATAATCATCATTCATTACGAAGATATTACAAAAATAAAGCTTTGTCCATGAATTTGGTCCCTTGTTTTCCCCTCAGCAACCCACAGCAATCAACGACGTGAAGTTAGCTGGTGGTTGAAGTGAAACCTAAGATTACGTCGGCGCGCCGATACGCTGCCGCGCCGACGGCGCCAGATTCAAATCAATGGCGGCGCGGTTTTGAAGCAAGTTGGCCGGCGGCGGCGTGGCGCGGCGTGAAAAGTGGGATCTCTAAACTGCGCAATTTAGAGGTTATAGATACAATAACAGCCAATTTTTAAAGTGTCAGAAAGTGGCTTGTTTTTATTGTAAATAGGCTGTTATTGGTTATGAAAATGAGTTGCGATAATAATTTTTGTTATAATTATACTGAGATATGGAATTTGAAAGAAACCGAATATTCTACATATTTTAATTAATATGCATTCCAAAAATATTGCATTCCATTGCCAAAATTGTATATATCCCGCACAGGACATTGTGTAGATATCGTATGGGCTGGAAATGTCGATATTCCATATCCTGCCGAGATATCCCAGGGATATACCAAAGATATAATTTTGTTATGAGGGGCTTAGTGAAGCTAAATTTGGATAATTTTGAGATCCAGCATTTGAAGCATTTTCAGATTTAGTTTTGTTTTAACTCGAATATTTTTCGTATTATAGCTATAATACGAAAAATATTCGAGTTAAAACAAAACAAAAATTTGAAGCTAGCTTCAAATTACATTTTTGTCTGCACGGAGAATGTATGTTTCTTTTTTCTTTTTTGTTCTTCTTTTGAATCACAAAATTTGAGCCGATTTTAGTTTCAGAATGTACTTTGAAAGTATTCTTTGTTCGAGTAAGGTCGTGTTGGTTACATGTTGCGAGAAAAATTTGTGAAAGATTGACTCGTTTCCCTGAAGAACTTATTCAAATGGAATGACGATTCATCTTCAGATCCACTTTTCAGATATTTTCTCTATTTTTCTGAAATGTATCATATGCACCCAGAACTCACTAATGCGTACCGATTCACGCTCGCAGAGCGTTTACTGGACGTGGCAGTTCTCGCTGATCCATCTGGACGTTGTGTAGTGAGATTTATGGAGATTCCGTCGCTGGTGCCAGATATAGTAAAGAAAGAGGGAAGAAGAACAAGGGAGACAGGAAATGGTTAGAAAGTAAAGAAAGAAAAGAAAAGAAAGAAAAGAAAGAAAAGAAAGAAGAGAAAGGAAACAAAGAAAATAAAACAAAGAAAGCAGAGAGGGTGGCAAAAGTGTGTGCGAGTGTCTCTGGTCGGGCGGTGGATTGGGGGTCGAAAGGACTGAGAATAAGAACGAGGGGAGTCCCCACATTCATCCTGGCGGCCATCATGGCTCCTTATCTTCAACGCGCGCATCTTTTACGATACACAAATACCTTCTCAAAACAAATAGTATACAATATAATTATTTATCTGTAAGAACAATCTACACTTGAGTCATTTTTCAAACCCTCATCATCTTCAGAGATATAAAGAAAGTCAGAAAGTTAATAAATGAAGTCGGGAGTGCTAAACGGTGCTAAGTCCAATCAACATAATTTTACACAAAAGGCACAAAACCTTTCCAGAGGAACAATGTTCAAACGATGATTTTAGAAGAATGAATCATTTCAATATCCATTGTGTCAAAAAATAGATGGCGCTACCTGTGCACTTAATAATGTAATGGAAATAGCGATCATAAAGATAGTACTTGATTCTTTAAGAAAATCATATTAAATATATATTTTTATTTGTTTCATAAACGAATAACACTAAAAAACAGGAGAAATTAACTTTTGTAGAACTAGTACGACATTTGTAATTTTGATAATAATATCTCCAAATGTTAAAAAATTGATTAGTTAGTATGTACTTCATTCACATTATTTTGAATTCTTAAATGTTTTTAAATAGTTCAATACATATAAATATAAAATTTTAGGGTGAAAAATTGCAAAACTTAAATTTTTCACTGAAATATATGTAATTTAGAAAAGCGATAAACTATGACTTCTGAAGAAAACTCAATTTCTTCAAAAAAAAGTGGACTTAGCACCTGTTTAGATCTTCAGCGAATAGATTAAAAAATTTAAAAATTTCTTTTCGTGCTTCTACCGGTTAAACTTTCTTTAAAATTTATTTTTCTTAATATAGTTAGACTAGAACAAAAAATGTAATCTACGCTAAAAAAAAAAAAATTCTTTGATTTAAAAAAAATTTCTTTGAATCAAAGAAAAATATTCATTGGCTCTCTGTCAAAGAAAAGTTTCTTTGATTCAAAGAAATTTCTTTTGGTAAATGAAAAAAATGATGTTAAAAACGGTTTCTATATGTAGATAAATATTTTTCTTAGTGTCCAAAAATGATACGTAAGTTCGATAGATTTTTTAACGCTGATTCGAACGAATGTCTTAATTTATCTACAGCTTAGACGTTTCTCCAGATCCTCACAAAAAACTATTAAAAAACCTTTTAAAACGCTTTTTTTTAACGGAATCATTTTTCTTGAATTCTGTTTTATATTTGCTAAAATTTCTTTGGAAGTGAATTCAAAGTAAATTTTATTAAGATGAAGAAAATGTCAAGTGAAATCATGAGAATTCATATTAATTCAGTGGAATTTAAAGTAATTTATTGAATTTAAGAGAATTTCAGAAAATTCAAAGGAATTCAAAGTAAATGTCCATAGGATTTCAGAGAATTCAAAAGAATTTGAGAAAATTCTAGTGAATTAATTAAAAATTGTGTAGTGTGATCCGCCTCAAATAATCATAAATTGTGAAGTTTACATAGAAAGAGATGCATTGTAAAAATTAGATTTTATTAAGGCATCATTGTTTGCCGGCATCTTATTTTAAAGACGACGTATCATGCTTTTGAGTAGGAGAACTTGATATAAGGACTATTTTTTTAAATAGTTTTCTGGGATTACTTCTAGAACCGTTCAAGCTTTCAAGAAAATAAGGTACGCGCTGGATTTTGCTATGAAAAATACAACGAAATTTATCGCTTTTAGTTTGAATTTAGCCCGAAAATCTACCATACGGAAACGACACGTCCCATTCCATAGTCACATAAATAACATTTCACCGATCAGTAATCGTTACCACAGGTAACAGTAAAGCTGCTAATGTTATGGTTTTCAAAAATGAAATTAGTACCGGTCGAAGAAGGGAATACAACAAAATCTCTGTAATGTCACCAATCCTGCATCCAATAAATCTGAAGACAATAGAACATTATCTTTTGATATCAGTTTCATCAGATCGTATTGAAATTCCTTATCAATTTCTTGATCAAATGACAAATTTTCGTAGTTCGTCGTTGCATTGGGATGATTCCAAACAAGGAAATTATAATTCTACACCGTCAACAGTTTGCACTTGATTCAATCTATCAAAGTCAATCTGACATCCGTGAGTATCTTGTGCTTGCATTTTCGAATACATTTCAGACGTGCATCGTGCACTGTGCAGTGATTGTATCTTGCCTTATATATAATCGCTTCGTTGTTAAGAATAATCTTATAGTCTATACGACTTTTTAATCATGCACAGAAGAAGAAAATAATATAAGATGCCTATCGATAAATTACTTCCCTCATTAATAAAAATTAAAAACATAGCTAAATTTAAAAAAGAGTTGTTTTATATTGAGACAGCTTGACACTTATGACAGGGATACTTTAATTTTTTAACTTAGAAAAATATAGAAGTGATTGTCAGTAAAAAAATAAGCGTGGTTTTTTTGCTACCCCTATTGCAATAAAGTACGGAAAATTTTATTTTTCATTAAACCAAGTTTTTTTAATAAAACTATTGACATTTTATATTATTGTCGAATGTCCTCAGTGAACACCTTCATTCAAGACAAGTCTTTACCTTTGGTTCAGGGGATGTTTTGAAACTGTAAAACAAATAAGACCTAAAAACCACATTTATTTTATAGAAGTGAATATCTCTGATATAATATTTTCTGATCAAGTTTAACTTTCGAGACTTGAATGTTTGACATTTAACATTTAACAGTATGCGCTAAGAAAAAAAATCTGAAAATTACATTATCAAGGGTAGTAGAGTTAATACGTAAGCCAGGGGGCTGAAATTCGGCAAAAAAATTCCTACACCAGTGGATACCTACAGATTGTGTTAGGACCCAAAAAGGCTTGGGGGCATTTTTACCTTACTTATCCCGCTATACCCTTTATGAATCTGGGTGATGAAACCAGACGAGCCTTATTTGCGAAAGATAGAAAAGGCTAACAAACCAGCGCTTAGGTACACAAGAGAATTTGATAACAAAGTCACTAATTGTCAGTTAAATTTTTATAGGACTTTTAGAGGCTTTTTTCGGTAATAAAATGAGAGTTCTATGGCTGAATTAATAATTACAATAAGTATTATTAATTGCTGCATAGAACTCTCTTCAATGAAGATCTTGGAGTTTTATTACCAAAGAATAAATATCTAGAGGTTGTATAACAATTTACCTGAGAATTAGTCGCTTTATCAAATTCTCTTTTGCACCTTGTGTACCTAAGGATCAGCTTGTTAGGCTTTTCCACTCTCTGAATTTAAATCAGTGAGAATTCACTGTTCATCAATGAAAATTCTTACTGATTTGTTTCAGTGACCCATTTCTTACTGATTCGTATTTAGAGGGTATAATATCAGAAACATAAGTTTGAATTTTTTAAAGATAAAAATTGATATACATGGAATCACATCCGCACTCTTTCCGGGTAAAGATTGGTTAGGAAGAGGGTCGTAAATTACAATATCGGTTTCAAGAGAACGATATGGCAGTTTCAGTCGTTCGTCAAAAATTCCTCCAGCAAAACAACTTGGAAGGCAGATTAAAATGGTAGATCAAGATTAGGTTCGCTTATCTGTTATCACTGACGGAGCTATTTATGTACAAGCTGTTAACATGAAAGGACACCGATATTGAGCCGCGTCGGCCGACGAATAAAGAATATCTACTGATTTTTCTTTCGGCGAGTACAATGTACAATGTACATTGTATACATTGTAATCGATGATTTTTTTGTCATACCCGATGTATTGTACAAAAAGTAAACATGTTACTACATGTTCCCCGTACGTGTTCTATGACATTAACAATTGTTTCAGTAATTAATCTGGTTACCCTTACTTACTTCATTTTTATAAACTGATTTCATTTCATCCGAAAAATTCTAATTTTTAACAAGCAAAAAAGCTTCTTATTTCAAATGAAAACCATTATTTATATAATACATTTATATTCTCGTAAACTATTGAGAAAAAAAAAACATTCAAAAACAAAGTTTTGTATGGATAAGGTACTAAATATTTTACGCTCTGAAATAATCAGAACTTATAATAAAATTAACCCTTTGTCTGCACATATTTATTCTTTTACACAGGGGCCGTTCAAAAAATACGTAACCTTTTTGGGTGGGGCGGGGGTGTATCACTACGAGCGTTACGCCAATGTTAAAGTTACCTACACTAACCCTAAAAAAAGCGTTACGTGGGGGGGGGGGCAAAAATGGCAGGAAAAAGCGTTACGTGCCTGTGAAGCGAACCTGAAGTTACCCAATTCAGCTCATATAGGCATATAATGGCCATTATGTAACTATGAGTTTATATGTAATGAAGAAGACGGCCATATCCATGCATTTGTTACATAAAATATCGTATGAATGAAGGGGGGGGGTTTTTTTTTTTGACACATTAAATTTTTGTTTTCAGAAATCGTCAATAAAATCTCTCTTCTCCCCCCCTTGGTGCATAATATACTATTGTTACTGATAGTGGAATAACTGCCTTATTTTTTATTTAGTAGCTTTACTATCTAATACAGAATTTTACGGTAAAAAATTGATTTTTGATTTTAAGATTTTAGAGAAATATTACATTTTAAATTTGTAATTTCTGTACTTTTCACATTCATAACAGATATCAGTTTATTCAGTCTGCAATTTGAAAAGTTACCTTTTTCTTGATCTTTTGTGCTTCAAATTAAAAACCATCTAATTTTCGATTAAAATTTATATAAAGATAAGCATAAGACATAAGTATCATGTGAATTGCTATAATAAAATATTACAAAAATAATGAAAAATTCAATATTCTTCATGAAATTATTGGATTCTTTAACATTTAAAAATTTTCATTTAAGCGAATGATTATTTAAATATCTCAATCTTGGCGATTTCAAAAATTGTTCAATATTTCAACTTGATTAAATTTTATATCGTTAAACATTGAAAGTTAAAAAATTTTAACTGACGTGATTTAACAAGTAAAATGTACAATTTGAAATCGGACATATTGCAGCATTGCAATTTGCATTGGTACCATTTTGAAGTTTTCCAAGTCAGAAGATTATAATTAAAAACTAATTGTTTATGCTTAGAGACTTAGAATGTAATATATTACGATTTTTAATGTTGCAAATATAAAGTTGTCTTTTAAGTTCCTTCGATATTCTCTGATCTTATATAAAATCGAACCATAGTCTCCTCACTTTATATTTAAGGGAAAATAGTACTCAATGTCACGACTTACCGAACCTTTAATGTAACCTTTCCACCTTTTTCTTTTTAAGTAAATAAAAGCAGCCCCGTGATATTTTGAGAAATGTAGAAAAATATACCACCTGGTCCATTAGAATTTGCATTTTGTTTAAAACGTGTAATTTTATTAAAATTTGATTGATAGTGTAATTGAGAAGACGATCTGAATACTCTCATTCGCCTTTAGCCAGAGCACTAAAGCCCTGTTCCCAATTACATTCTAAATGACAAATTAATCAATTTTCAACTCTACAGCAATTGTAGAAAAAAAACTGAAACTATTTCCTTAAAGTGGTAAAACCACTCAGTAAAATCCCACGCTAATATTTAAAATCAAAATAGAATTGTTCCTTATCAGCTTGGTTTAAGAAAATCCGAGAAAGTGAGTCAGAAGTAGTTTTGCGGATGGTCGTGATGTACTGGAAAGGTGCAAGGGTGGCTACGAGTTATGGATACTGGCGCACTCCGACGTGGGGTCTTGTGGCGTCAAATCCTTGGCGAAGCCCCGGATATCCGGCGGCTCCTTCACGGAATTTATTTTTAATGAAGTGGCGCCGCGCTTCGCTGCCTCCCACATACCGGCTTTACCTACACTGCTTAGTTTGCCTTGTTTTTGGCTGCAGCCGCGAAATACTCCTTTGGGGGTTGCTTCGATGAAATAAGAGAGAAGGGGGCAGTAGGGGGTCGAAAAGTAGAAAGAAAATGGGATCTTGGCAGCTAGAAGGGAAAAGGTAGAAAACCCAAAGAAGGTTTGAGGACGCGTAGGCTTGCGACCGTAGGTGTGCGCACACATCGAGTAGATGGAGGGATGGTGGATAATATAATGATGGCGTCGCCGGGTAAGGAGGGGCGGGGCTACGAGGGGATCAATATTATCCTCCTCCACCTCGTTCCTCCCTCTACCCTCTACCCTCTACCCTTCGACCCCTCTTTACCCGTTTCCAACTCACCCTCTACCTCCCTTCCTCTTCATCCTCCTCATCATCCCCCATCTTCCTTCACATCTGAACGCAGCCTCGATCCCCATTCTGAATTTCAAGCCGCGGAAAAACTTTTTCAGCTCGTACCATTTCTGACTCGAAACTATGCAGCACATGGTTCACTCTCTATATCTAGAGACCCAAAGAATAGTACGTGCGAATAAGTTTTTCTTTGGGAAAAGGGAATCGAAAGATTATTTCAACTTCAGTGCTGAGGAAAGTTTGACCATCAGTGGACCTTATGAGAATCTTATAAATGTGAATATTGTCCGATTCTACGTATCCGATACTCGATGAGAATCCTCCACTTTTTTATTTGTTCATAATTTCCTCAAGGTTACTGCAAATGTCAATACCCACAATGTTGATTCAATAATTTACTTAGCGAAACCATGTTTGTACAATCGTCGCTAGACGTGACACTACTCTCCATAATTCGAGCATGGCCAATTTCTCTCCAATGCTCGAGTTAGGGGGGAATGTGTACGTCTTGCACACTAAAAATATTATAGATCTTTCTTACACACACCTCTCTACTCTGAAAGAAATCTGTTGGAGTTCAATAAACAAAATGATTTAACAGAACTAAATGTTTAAGAGAATTAACCGCTTCGGCACATTTATTACTTTGGGCAACCTGTTTGTCTTCAAGGAAGGAAAGAAGGCAGTGCATTGTGGAACGTCTTGGCTAAGTAATCGTTATTCGATTGTCCGGCTTTTGACACTTAAGGCTTGGGATCAGGTCGAATGGTCGACTCAGTTCGGCCATCTATCCCGTATAGCGTGCCAGGATAGGACAATGACACGGGGAAGTTAGCGAAGGGCGGGGTGATTGATGAGCCTCCCGGCCGCGGTCTCTCATTACAGTTATATAAGCTTCCGTAGATTGAGCCATGCCGAAGCTTACACGGTGACCGAACGGGGGGTCGTGATTCGATGAGGTTTTATTGCTCGCTTGACGTGACGCCGAGACCATTGTGCAAGCGCTCCACTGCAACCGAAAAACAGTGGATTCGATTTATCGCATCCCACACCGACCTCACGCTCGTTCATTATCGGTGCACAGTGCACAGATTTCCAATAGAATTTACTCCCCAGCCTGTTTCGAAAATTCCTTCTGAGTTCATGTTGAACATTTTGGACAATAGTCTATATCTAAAGATGTAGCGTAAAATTTAATGGACTTATTATTAGCCATCCTGATAAAACCTCAATAAGAGGACTAAACGGACAAATAGTACTTTGTAAGTCTCTTCAAAATTTGAAAGTTCATTCATCAACTTTACGACCTACGAACCGCCATTGCTAGCCCTGGTGCGGAGATTTTGCGATGTCGTTAAAGTTTACGGGTGCGGTCTTGCGTGTGCGAGGCTCGAAGCCCCTTCTCCATAGCTACCTCCAGGAGTTTATTGATTCTCGAGCGGCGGCATCTCGCATTCCCTCTTGCTCTACTCCTCTCCTATCCTCCTCTGTTTTCCGTCTCTCTTCTTGATCGATTTTACAACTTCGTGTATACCTACATCTCTGACATGTTGGTTCAACCACAATCACCCTTAGAGACAAAGTAGGTAATCAAGTTCTGAAGTTGTACTGGGACCTGTAAAACGCTAAGTAGGTACGAGGTGGATCACCACAACTCTGATAAACTACTACAGATGCCAGTTAAATTTATAGGCCTTGAAGTTGTTGTTTTTTTGGAATATATAAGGCAAAATACAGTTTCAGATTCAAGTTAAGAATCGTAAAAAAATTGATTCGTTTGAGTCTATATAGAGGAAACGTAGTGACCTGGAAGATCTTACCTGTGGAGGTCGAGGCATTACTCTTCATTAGCCTTTACCCCACTTTCAATGACTCGTCGCGCCTCTTAGCGTTTCCGCAACGTGATCGTAGGGCCATCCATCTTGCGAAGATCCCCCCAACTCACTTTCTTCCTTCCTCTGGCTTCCATTCTTCCTCCGGTGAGTTCGATGGTTTCTTCTAACCTAACCTTACCAAACCCATCGTTTTCCCGCTGCTTGCCGCTTATAGTTACGGGAGAGCGACGTGTATCTGAGCGCAACCACCCGTATAATTGTTGGGGGTGAGTCTGGCGGAGGCTGTGAGAGTAAAGAGGCGGGTAGTTGGAGGTTGACGGGCGACCTAGGGGCTGCTCGGAGGGTGGAAACGGCTGACGAAGTTGGAAACCACCCTTCATGTACGTGTGCAGGAGAGCGGCGGTATCGAGCGCCAGTGCTGCCTTGAATTAACGCCGTCATATTTTAGGATAGAAGCGAGCTCGAGGGGCTTCCTTGCCATTTGTCTCGGTGCGCCGGCTCGACTTGCCTTGCCTTACCTTGCCTTGTACATGAGTAATACTCGGAGGTCGATTCGTATAAATCTGACGAGAGTAAGAGAGAACAAGATGAAGAGAGAACTGCCTACGAATCACGATTATTATTACCTTCGCTTCGCTTCTTACAAATAAATTTCAATCTCCCTCAAAATTGTTTCGCATTATTCCAATCCCTTGGGAATATTTAGAGTGCATGACTTGCTCGTTCACAAAAATGTAATCTAATCAATACAATATTTCTGTTGCAGGTATGGTTCAAGAATAGGAGAGCAAAGTTCAGGAAGCGCGAGCGCGTAATGGGTGCAGGATCAGCCGACTTCAGGCCCGGTATTGGCGCAGGTGCCCTGAACACGTTCATAGGCCAGCCATTCCCCGATGCGGAATCGCTCTATAACTACAGTTCCTACAACAACTGGGCTTCGAAAGTACCATCTCCACTAAACACCAAGAGCTTTCCATGGTCAGTGAACACCCTAGGTTCCGTAGTGCCAACTGCATCTCATCATCACCACCCTCAAGTCAACCCTGTAAACTGTTTCAACTCCGCGACCTCGTTAGCAGGAAGCCACGTGGGTGGTATGTCTGTCTCTGTGGGCCAGGCAGCATCCTCAATGATTCCAGGCATGGGCTCCAGTTTAGGAGTTACCGGCTCGCCTGTTGCAGCATCTGGAGCAACCTGTCCTTATGGACCACCCGCTGGTCCACATCCCTACGGACCGCCGGTCTATAATCCACATCATCGGACAGCAGCTCCAACGGAGCCATATACTGTCACCTCCAGTAGTCTAGCAACCCTTCGACGAAAGGCAAAAGAACACAGCAGTGGATATTGTACCAGTTTCATCACTGGAGTCAGTAATATTACGAATCCCGGAAGTATAAGCCCCGTGAGCTCTAGAGCATCATCTGGGGGTGGATTGAGTGCCTGTCAGTATGCTTTGACCTCTGGAGCCACCAACGCTCACTCTCCAGGACCAGAACATGCTAACTCGACGGCTAGAACCCAAGTTTGAGGAGAAGTGGGGGCTGCAACAAGCCCCCACCATCGAGTGGTCGCGTCAACAACGGCAAATTCGTTGGGTAATAGTCAAGTAGTCGGTGGTACCACCCAGAACGAAGATCCTCTTCGGGAGCCGGAGTGACACAGGCCTCGGTCCGTCGCCTCACCAGCCCTGTCGTCAACGCCATCTTCTATGGCATCCCCGCAACACTACATGGTGTACGACGAAGAGGGCACCACGACGGACCACAAGATCGAAGAAGACCGATTGGACTTGGGAAACGATACAGGGACGGGATCGGGATCAACAAACCTGGGAAGTGGAATCGGTGTCGGTCTTGGGATCGGGGTTGGCGGTTCTGGACCCTATACTGGAGGAGGATTTGCTGGGTACTGGCAACACTCCTCCACTACGGGGTACTTGCCTTTGTTTGACTGGGCATCGAATTCCATTGCTGCTGGATCTCAATCGCTCTCGTTTCCGAAGGACGAGAATCGGAGTCAGTGAGAAAATTCAACAGAAGGTGACTGCCCAGTAAGTTTGAGAGATCCTGGTCGTCGTCAATATAAGAACTGGTTGAGGACAAGTTGTAATTCATTTGTTGATGACCAATGACAAAACAGTTCTTAACTAAAACCACTGACAAGAGCGTTACCAAGAAATTTCACAGAAAATTCGCCACGAGTTTTTATCAATTTGACGATTAAAACTCAAACCATCCGAATTACACGATCCGATGTTGATTATGAACATTCGGCTGTATGTATAGATTCTCAGTTGCAATATGTTTAAGATGAAAGCGACTTTCATACCAGGGGAGGTGTTATGATCTCCTTTGCAACTCCATCATACCTAATCATCCAACCGTTGTTCATAGGTTTTTCAAGAGATGTATATTTATAATACTGTGACTGTGATGATTGGGTTGAAAGCTCGTTTGAAATAGATGAAAAGTCGAGATTCCGAAGTTAATCTCGCAAGGACCCATATGAATTTCTCCTAAAGCACTTAATCTTCACTAGAGTATATAACATAAACGAGCTATCAGGAAGCTTACGACATCGCAATCGTAACGGCTTGTAAAGATCTTTCGCGGATCGCGTATGATATCCTGTAGATACTTGTATAGTAAACACTAATTATGCGATTCGATGAATGTATACCAAATTGTTACGTCTTAACGATGATAATAACGTTATTCAGCAAATACCAAAAACTCTAGGCGCTAAGTATTAAGTGAAAGAAAAATACGCCTCGCGATTAAGCGACGGAGCAATTGTACAGCAGATCAGCGCAGATTGCATACTATTGATTAGATGTAACTTATAAATAATATAATATTGATATGAAGGAATAGTTGTATACAATATTCGGTACCCCTACAAATAACGATTCGTTCAAGCGACGATGTTCTTCGATTTTTCTCCCGATGTTATTTGCGGCGAGGCTATGTAAAAAGTACTGTATGAATATTTCTAGTATGTCCGATCTTATGGAAAATAAAATCGATTACGACTGGTATTCAATAACTTACTCGAAACACTTATTTTTTATCTCATGAATCCCGATTATGCCAAAACGTGATCTAACAGTTTGAATATTCATAAAGAGTAAGATAGATTTTAAGTAACGACCGCTATTTTGTATGGATCCCGATGTCGTACAAACGTTTGTCGAATTACATATCCCAAGTCTTGGTTCGGTGAGTGAATTTTGGGAGTTCGATCTCGTGTGTACACGTTCCTAATCGACGCTTCGAGAGCGCCGAAAAGCGTCGTTTATAATCTAGTCACAATAAAAACCAATTCCATTCTAAAAGACTAATTTTGCATTGCAAGTCTTACAAATTCTCTTCGTTGAGGAATCGGCTGTCAAACATTTGTCCTGGTCATTCAAATCTAAATAAATTTCAATAGATTTATTCTTATAAATTGCGCTTGGTAGTTAGTACCGTCGGTTTTATTTTTTCAGTATAATATTAGGTGTACAAATAAGTTCTACCAGTTTTAAGCAACTTTCATTTATTATTTATAAAAATATAACAAAATGCAAGTATTAATTAATATAGTGGCCATTGGCTTCTACTAATCGGACGGTACAATGTCTGGAGAGTAAGCCAGATGGAGCGAAATTTCCCATTGCATTTTCAGTCTTCTCAACTGAACCGTTTGGCGAGAAAAAATCCAAGAGAAGAGATCATATTCTGGGCATGGACGAAGATTACGTCACGACAACGCTAGGCCACATAGAAGTTCCGTGGTCCGCCAAACCCTAGAAAAATTGCAATGGGAAATTCTGCCACATCCGGCTTACTCTCCAGACATTGCCCCGTCGGATTACCACCCTTTTCGCTCGATAAAAAACAGCTTGTCTGAACACCAAATTCAAATTGAAGCTGAAGTGCGAAAAATGGTGAATGTCTTTATAGAGTCAAAAGATCAAGCCTTCTTTCGCCATGGATTTCATTAATTGCCTGAGCGTTGGCGAAGAGTAGTCGAAGTCAATAGCCACTATATTAATTAATACTTGCATTTTGTTAGATTTTTATAAATAAAAAAAATTTCTTAAAACGGGTAGGACATATTTGTACATCTAATATAATAAGGTAGCGGAGAGTGGGGTATGGTGCCGGTGAGGCGCACGGTGACAATTACAAATTACACCCGTATTTTTTTATTTTCACATTAGTTTTTTTTTACATAAAATAGCTTTTTGTGTTTAGAAAAATAGTGATTTGTTGCAATTTCTGTTTTAAAATTCGCGACAGAAGAGTAATTATGAAAAAACAGTTTTGGCGGAAACCGATGAAAATGTCTTTGGCTGAAATTAAGCACTTACAGCATATTTAAAATTTTAAAGTTAGGTTTTAATAGGTGAACTATTTTATTAAATATCTGGTATAATGATTTGTTTCTATTAACGTTTAAAATATATTAAAATTAATTAAAAGTTGCGCCATCAAGTATGGGGCATGACGCCACGACGCGGCGCGCCCATATATTTCTGCAGGGAGTAAGAGGTTATAACTACTTTTGCCACATACTTTACTTTGATTAATAAGAAAAATATTAAATTAGTGTTGAAAATGTCTGGAGTAATTTTTTTAGTCACATTACACTTTCATTGCACTTTGTTTAAATAAACGGCAGTGATATGACGGACACTGTACCCCAGGATGTGGGGTACACTGGCTAAAATGCAGCATCCATCAATTAATTAAATGTAAAATCATGACGTAATTAAAAAGCGGTTTGGAGTAATAACATATGTTCCCCGATAATATAAGCTTCACCTGAAAAAATACACACATCAGAATCACATCAAAATCACATTTCAATCATAATTTATAGGGCATTTAAGTCAAACCGCGGCACCATAACCCTCTCTCTCCCCTAAATATCACAGTAATCGATAACGCCAATTTTCTTGCTTTCTATCTGATTTGAAATTATTGAAACTCCTTTTGATACTATAAAATGATCAGAATAAATTGGTTTTGTCATTAAATGCTACTTTAAAAAGATTTTTCAACAATATATTTAAAATATAATTATATTTCACGATTATTGGTACTGTGATGATTACTGAAATATTTGACTGAAATAAAATCAAATTAGAGCAGAATAGTTTTTAGCATACTCATAATTCTGAACTTTTTTTTAGGAATTAGGATATTTTTCAGAAAAATAGGTTGTCGTTCAAAAATTGATTAATATTTCTATTTTAATTAATCTTGAACTAAACGTTACACAATATCTAATAATTTCAAATCCTAACAATTAAAATTGAACCATTTCATATTGTAGTTTGTTCATAATTAAACACTGTAAACCTTTTGTAATTTAACTAAAAGATTTTTTATCGAAGTGCTTCTACAATAAACAATTTCTATTTGAAATCATTTGACATTAAAACTATTTTTAATTCCATGTCTGGAAAATTAAAAAATGTTTAATTCCACGTCTGAAACAGGAAACCGTTTTAAATTTAAAGACTTAAAAATTTAACAATTTCAGATTAAAGTCTTTCGCATTTCGGCTTTCGTAAGGAAGAGATTGAAAGTTCGAAGGATTTAAAATTGAATAATATTCCAACTTTTTGATTACATATTATTATTTTCTTTAGAATTTAACAAAAAATCATTGTTAATTCAAGACATTCAAAACGAAAATTCAAAATCGAATTTGTAAAATATTACAAACAAAGGTTTTCAATTTCAAAGTTTGGCAGGATTGACAAATTTAAAGCTAAAATCCTAAATTTTAACGGGTGAAATTAAACCGTTTAAAATTAAAAATCATTCAAATTTATAAATACTTATGAAATCAAAGCATTTGGAAATATTCATCAATTCACAGAATTATAAAAATTTCCAAACTAACTGGTTAGAAATTTAAAAAAATATTTAATTTGAATCTTTCAACATTAAACAATACAAAAGTTTAAGCGTAGGTACGATTCCAAACAGGCAACACAGAAAATTTCAAGTATTAAGTAAATCATGTTCAAAAATCAGATAATGATTTTATTTGGAAAATAATAGCATAGTGACAAAGAAAACGAAAGAAAGTTCCCCAATATGACGCGTTCATGCAATGAATAATTTTTTGCATGATTTATTATGATTGTTCTTTCATGAAAATTAAAAACATATATTCATCAGTAATCATAGCATTATCATTATTTCCAAAATACTGTGTATTTTAATACAAATTAGAATAATATTTTTTTAAATTTGTTAGGTATTTTTACAGGAAGATTGAGTTGAAAAACTGGACCATTTTCACACATATTTTTTAAAATCTCTGTTTAAAATCACCAAGTTTTTTGCGAAATTATTTTATAGAGTTTTAATGTTTTTCTAGGGAAATTTTAATTGATCGTTTAAGCAAATCAATTATTATTAAAAGTTTGCTATATAAATTTTAATATTTTAACTTCATCTATTTTCATATTTTTTATTTTAAAGCGACGCAATTACGTTATTACCTTTGATGATGACCTTTCACTATTACTTTGAAAGGGACTTCAAATTTATTTAAGAATTTTTTTATTCAAAATGTTTTTTTTTTATAAAAATAAAAATAGAAATAAGTATTCCCCGATTAAGAACCAAATTTCTGAATCCGCTATCATGAAACAATACTCAAAGATGAAAAGCTGGGAATATTTCTTTCAATTAAAACAGAAACCTATTGAAGAAATAACTTTTTCGAAACCAAAAAATACGATCTACCTCATCCTTAAAAAAAAAATATTTGTCTTTCGTTTAAAATTATTTATATTAGAAAGTTTTGAAATGCTGTTAATAAGAACCGATTTCTATGCTTCAAGGCAAATAATGTTAAGGGTGAAACTTTATTTCATTGGATTTCAAGGCGCTTTGCAGCTTATTAAATTTTCTTTTTATTTATCTATTTTTGTTATGTGGTATAACAATTAGCTGCTGTACCGAGAGGAAGATTATATTAATTTTGAATCGATTCATCTAAGCATAAATTTTCAATGAAAAAAGTGGTTTAATATCGCGGAATCGAAACCTGAATAGTCTCTTAGACACACCTACATAAGTTACAATTTGGGAGTTTCAGGACGAGTTTCGGAATTCACATCTATTCCAGTTCCGTATAATGTATCGCAAGAACGCAGGGGAAGGAATATAAATTATGCACCCCACGTTTGGCGCAAGTGGGGTTGCTAGAGTTTCGCGACCCTCGCACGCTAAACTAAACTAAACGGATATTACAGTATCGTCGTACGTTAATGTTTAACGTATTATGAGATATTACCTTCCGTATGTTTCTCATTACACGAACCCTCGTCATGAATACCATCTCGATCGTTTCGATAATTCCAATCGGGATAAAAGGTGAATTCAGAGGAAAGACATATAATGAGAGTTGGACTGATGACAATAAGGGAACGTCTATTAATTGCGTAAATATTATTTTTGAAATTTTAGACCCCACTCCCTAATA
>CAKNWT010199970.1:0-16958 GCA_932066315.1 Andricus coriarius | reverse complement strand
ACGTCTCTATCACCATTCGACCTTGGATTGACCTTGAAGCTATCATGATGGGGTTAAACTGACCCCAGATTCAGATTCAGCGATCCCAAAAACATAGAGGAATGATGGTTCAACCCAATCACACGCCTCTATCACCATTCGACCTTGGATTGACCTTGAAGCTATCATGATTGGGTTAAACTGACTCCGGATTCAGATTCAGCGATCCCAAAAACATATAGGAATGATGGTTCAACCCAATCACACGTCTCTATCACCATTCGACCTTGGATTGACCTTGAAGCTTACATGATGGGGCTAAACTGACTCCGGATTTAGATTCAGCGATCTCAAAAACATATAGGAACTACGGTTCAACCCACTCACACGTCCCTGTCGACATTTGACCTTGAAATGACCTTAAAAAGTAGCCAACTTCGTTACGCTGATGCCGGATTCGGATTCAGCGACCCCGAAAACATAAGGGTAGGGGGGTCTTGTCTTCCGGACAGACCACTTTTTTTTTTTTTGTGTAGCTGTGTTATATTTGCAAGAAAATTCTCTAAGACTTTCAAATTCACCACAATATTTATGAAATATTCCCTAAGCTATTTTGCAGAAAATTCCTGAAATAACAAAAAATGTTACCAAAAGTGTTAAACAAATTTCGCGGAATTAAGTTTGGGAAAATTCTCTAAACACTTGAATATTTTCCGAAATTGTTATGAAATTTTCTTTAAGCTGTTTTTGTGAAAATTCCCAAAATACTCAAATATAGTCAAATATAATATTGATGTAATAAATATAACATAAACACCAACAATTTTTCCGGAATTATTTACAATTCGAATATGGATTATTGAAGCTTTTATTTACTTTAAATATCGCAATTTTATTAATTTTCAATTCAGAGTGTAATTTGAAACAGGGCTTTAATTTCCTGACTAATAATGATTGAGGTTTCTAAAGCTTTGTCCTCAATTAAATTTTAAATTAAACTAGCTGTGAATTCAATCTCCGGGTTTCCCACTTTGTATTTATTGCATGGTGCTCATCTGATAAGCACTTTGCCTCCTCATGATGATTAATTAGCAAATATATTTGCTTCATCATAGAGAAAGTGAAAATATAAAAATGCAAGTAGGTCAATCAATTCAGCTCGGATCAAGGAGTCTGTTCTATTCGCGAATCAACTTTGAATTATGTTATTGAAAAAAGGTTTTACCATAAAAAACTGATTTTCCGAATATTTTAAATGACCAATAATATAACTTCCGTTCTCTACAATAAACAAATTAAAAATGGCTTAGTAAGATTTTTTCTAGATTAAATAGATTTTTTCAAACAAACTAAAAATTAAATTTCTGCTTTAAAAAAATCACTCTTGGTTTTACCATTTTAAATTATAGAATTTTGAACACTTAAAGTTTTTTTCTATTCGTCACATAAAAATGGGTATAACGGATTTTTAGCAAATGTTCTTTAAATTTGGGGTTCTAGTATGAATAATTAACTTGTTTACGCCAGAAAATAGGTCAGTCGGAAATTAAAAATACATCCTGGTCACTTTTTTCAGGATTTATCGCTGATTTTCAATTTCTATAGCAATGATAGATTTCATGTAAAAAATTATTTAATATTTTTCAATAGAAAAATCAATATAAGCTTAGATGTACATAAAAAGTCTCCTCCAAATTTTACATTACAAGCTTAGAGGAGGAAGACTGAATTATGTGACGATCTAAGAAAAATATCTGCATTTAAAATTAAAATAATAATTTCAAAGCAAAATAAGGAAAATTGACTCTGATGTACATGTAAATATGTGCTGTGATTTCATACACCAAACCTATTTTTCATTACACCTCACCAGAAAAGTCAATGTCCAATTTTAGAATGGTAGACTAACCGTAAAAAAAGTAGGGGAATTTGGCTAAATTTGGCTAAAGTGTATTTAGTTTGGCTGCAGTGAATTAAGGTTTTTTTTTTCTTGTAGAGGAGGTGAGAATAAATTGACACACAGAGTGTGGATCTCACTAAAGTACTATCCACTAAACTCACATACCCTTCCTGCCAAACATTTACACCGGAACAGCTTTCGCCTCGGCCTCCTCCTGGTTGAACAGCTTGGCTCATCTTGTGGCTCTTCTTCGCTTCCTCTTCGGGGCTACCTCCCTAAAAACCGCACACCTCATCGTCCCAAGAAAATTTTTCGTCCCAAAATTGCCCGCTCAGGACATTCACACTGTGCTACCAGGTGGCAATACCCCTGGCACCAAGGGCGCCTGACAACCTTTAAATTCTTTTCACTCTGCAGTGAACAGGAACTCTTTTTCCGTCAACATTTCGAGGTCAAAAATTTCCACCTCGGTGCGAAAAGTAAGCTCGCACGTTCCTCTCCTTCCAGATAGCTTCTCTACTCCAAATTTTAGTTTTCTCCTGCCCTCTGCTTCAGTTCCTACTTTAATGAGAACTGCTGCCTTTTTTGTCTATCTCATTCCTTGGATTTTTACACCTAGTGCGTCAGGTTTGACGTGAATCTTTAACTTCTTGATAACCTCGGCGTAGCTGGATCCCTCAGACAGTTTTATGAGAACCACTTCCCGTGTTGGATGATCGATGATAGGCTCTCTCGTCCATTTTTGGATGAGCGGTGCGGAAGTTACCTCAGCTTGCTTCACAGTCTTAGGTCCCTTGCTGACCATATGTCATGCCCTACTGATCAGCTCCTTTCCTCCCGTAAGTTTCTTAAACTCCCTTATCTTTCGAGCGAGTGTGTGGGCTGCAAACTAGTCATAGGACAGATTTTCCCATCATGATTCTCCTTTCTTAACACGTCTAGTGCCTTATCCAGACCATCTTGGATTTGCATGAGAATTTTGTTAAGTACAGTCTTTATTTCATCAAGTAGCCGGATGTCATCCTTCCTCATCTCGTTGCAGCCACTTCACAGAAATTTTGATTTAATCTTTCATTTTGCATTTTATTTCCACGAGTATCTATGGATATGTTCGGTCCCTTCCGCAGAGATCCGCATGCGTGGTAAGTTTCCAATACTATCATAAATATCCTGAAGACGCCGAATGGAAGGAACTCCACTTCCTGTTGCAAAGCACCCTTTAGCATGGTTGTTAAAATCTTGGCTTAACGGCTTTTCTTTCGGGACCATCCATGGATCATTGTACGCGACCTGTTTAGTTTCGTAAACGTATTCAGTAGAAACCTGAGACGGTCCGTTCTATTTTCATATTTAGAATTATTTAGAAAACGATCGATTGCGCGCGCCATCGGCTAATAAGTCTGGATAACGTAGGACCAATGAACTTTATATATCGATCCCGGTATCGGTACCACAGGACTTTCTACTCAACCTTTTGCGAGAAAGAAGCCTCTCTTGATCCCTATGATCTACCTGTCATTCAGCACAGAAATCTGAATTGGAATAAGCATCACTCAAGGAACGCCACTCTCAACGGATTCTTCCGTTACAATCAAAACTTCCGTCCACTAATCTATCTAAATTCGTTAGAATTTGAGTAAGTAGACGTAAGTTTTTGGGGTTTACATTTATTTTTTATTTTTTTTATTAGTGTGATGTAATTATTGTAACGACATTGCACTCCTTCTTTTGGTGGAGACCTCGTTGTGCACGTTTGCATCTATTTGTGGGAAATTTGAAGCATGATAATTTTGTGTGTGCAACTTTCATTGTAACGACTTTGCACTTTATCTCACGATAAAGACCTCGTTGTGCATGGTTGCACTAACTATTGAAATTCGAATGGGAAATTCCGCCTTTATTTTTTAATGAAGATGAAACCAGAAAACAATTCGTGACGACTTTGAAATTTATCGTATGATAAAGATATCGTTGTGCGAAGGAAATTTTGGTTTATGGTTTAATATTGGAGGAGAATCCTACTTGCTTGTTTGTATATGAGAGTGATTTTCTAAATTATTTTAAAATACACAATCATCTCTCCCTTGAGTATTGGAATCAACTTATATCGTTGGTTCAAATTCACTGGAGAGGAAAAAGTAAACGCAAATGGAACGCATTTGATAATGTTACAAACCCTTGGCACAGTTTCTCTCTATCCGCAACCCAAAAACGCATTCGGTAGCCTTGTCAAAGGCCCCGGTAGTAAATTTAGGTTTGCTGCAGTTATTTAAACTGAGCACGACACCTATTGGAAGGAGCAGACAATGCCGAGCAATGACAGTTCATGTCCATTTATGTCTTGCAGTCTTGGTCAAGATATTGATGTTCCATAATCACGTTTTTTTCCATCTCGTTGGTGTCTCACAGACCTGCAAAACGCCGATTTAATTCGCTTGTGAAGTCTACAACCTCGTTTCGCAATCACCACTTTTGCGACGACCCGCACAAGTAACAATTAATACATGTATATACTTTTTTGGATTTCAGGAGAGCATCCCGCAGCAATGCAGCACGGCAACTCAAGTAATAGTGGAGCGGCGACTCGCACTTTGGCTCTTCTTCTTCTACTGCTGCACGCTGGTTCATTCGCAAGGTGACTGCTCGATCGCGACACGCAGTAAAATTCGGCCGATCCAAGCCACGTCTTTTCCGCTGGCACGGGCGTCCGTCACCTAACGATTGTGGAATAATCTACAATTCTACAATCCAGGATAGCGTGTGTCGCGAATTCACGACTCAAAGAGCAATCGCAATCTGGGGAGACAGTTTAATTGTAAATGATTATTATTAGAAAGACTGTGAGAGGGAAAGACGAAAAATACCGGAAACGAACACAAGGTGGTCACAAATTCCACCTGTTTTCAGGGAGTTGAAATGGGGCTTACGTGGGAATTACAACAGGGTTGCGATATTGGTAAAGTCCACTGAATTAGTTTTTTTATAGTAGGTACACTGTTTGAAATAATAAAAATGTTTAGCATTTTACCACACTTTTACAACAAAAGTGTAAAGCAAAAATAAAATACCGGTATTGCACGTGAAATAATAATACGTGTATTGCATTTTCACATTACAATACCGGTATTGCATTTTTCCCATCCACCCCGTCTAGCGGAGAAGTGACCCTCTATTTAAGTAAGATGAGAATTGTACCTTGGTAGTCTAGTGCGTAACGCACTCGACTTAGAACTTGGTAATTAGGGTTCGATTCTCCGTGCCTGTGAATTTCGATTTTTATTTAAAAACTTTCTTCCGCAACATCACGTGGCATGTGTGGCAATAGTACAGTACCAGCACATAAAAACTACAATATCATGCATTGTAACGTTACCTTACGTCTCGGAAATAAACTTCCAATATAGTTATTGTAAAGTTCCAACAAAAATTTGTAACACTGTACATATTACTCCGCGATATATTGAATTTGCAATCCCGATAAAAATTCATTCCAAACCTAAGTAATAAACGCAGAGAAAAATGTATGGAAGAGATATTATACCATAAGCAATTCAACTCTGTTTTCAACTCACGTTGTAGCACACGTTTTGCGCGCACTGGTACGAGTAAGATGGAGTAGACCATAATGTATAATAGTACACACATTGGATAATATATATATAAAAGTGAATGTGTGTGATTGAGATGAAAATATTATATTGTGAAATATTATCAAGAAGTCTTGGTTCTCTAACTCTGTTTCGAATTGGCTGTGCGATAATAAAACAATTTAAGGGTTCAAAAGTTTAATACTTTACAGAGCGTTCAATTGCGATTACCGTGCACCCAATTATGCAGTAACTTTACACAGAAAAAAAAACAAAAGACATAATGTGTTGAAGAAAAATTTAGAAATGGGTAAAAATTGCACGTATTTCGGCAAAAGGTTCGCCTTTATTATGAGAATAGTTCTGACGTCATCTACTATATCACGTTGTCAGATGTGCTAAGCGAAAAACAATAGAGATCAAATTGGAGTAAAACGTAGAATCTGTTATAAAAAAACATAGCCAAGCCCTGTTTCTCTCTCACCTGACTACGGCGTTGCTCGTTACCTTTCGAATCAAAATAAGATATTACGAGGTGAAAGATGACTGAAGTAAGGTTGAAAATACAAAATTATCTTCATTTCGTGTAAAGTTCAACCGGCGAGGTTAATTTTTGTTGTAGAGAATCTTTCACCTGGAATCGATTTAATCTGTACCTTGCTGCAAATTTCGCATCAAGAAAGAATTGACAATCCATTTGAATTTGGGAAATCTAATCAATATGACTACGATCATATCTGATATTTGTACCCACGTAATTCATAATGAATCTCAATTATAAACGAAATTCTCTATTTTAGTTGGAATAAATCCAGCTTTTATGACGAAAACTTATTCCATTCAAATCTAAATCAATCCGACCTGTCACCAAGAAAAATACAACCGGATCCTTACCAAGTGGATCCGACATTTGTGAGAAAAGTGTATTCCGTTCCAATTCGATGAATCCTACCTTTGAAAATAAAATGAATTTCAATTATTCATTTTCACAATTAATTCTTAACCAATTCCACCTTTACCGGAAAATTCAATCCGATGGTGTCCGCCTTCTACCAATCTGAATCATTATGTAAATAATATAATTAATTAATTTACGCCGAGTGACGACAGAAATCTTCAGTCCTTCCGTACATTGAATTTACCAAGGAGGAATTGTATTCGAAAGTAATCCGCGATAATTTGGAATGAGAACGGATTTAGGCAGAATGAAAACTTTTTTTAGATTAATTCGAAACCCTTTGGAATGAATCTGAAATGACAGGGGAATCATGCTGAATTAGGTCGTATTCAGACTAAGTTGAGACTTCCTTTAGAATAAATCGAAATCATTTTGAAACTAATTTGAGATGATAATGTAATCATGCGGGATGAGAACCAAATCAGACGAACTGAAAACTTTATTAAGAGTAATGCGAAATTATACGGATTTAATTCCCAATGACAGCGGAATAAGAACAGCTTCAGCGGAAATTAAAACTTAGTTTACAATGATGCGAAATGTTTTTGAATTAATTTGGAATGACAGCAGAATTATGCAGAATTAAAACGAATTCAGACAAAATTAAAACATTGCTTAGAATCATACAAAATAATTTTAAAATAAATTTTGAATGACAACGGAATCATCCGGAATGAGAAGGGGTTCAAAAGAAAGGAAATCTTTGTTTAGCATAAAGAGAAATCATTTGGAATAAATTCGTAATGACAGCGGAATAATTCTGAATGCGAAAGGATTTAGTTGAAGTGAAAACATTGTTTAGAGTAATACGAAATAATTTTGAAATTAATTGGGAATCATGCGGGATGAATTCGAGTTTGGAACGGAAACATTTGGAATTATTTTGATGATATTGAAATCTAAATCTGTCTCAGTATGATCCGAACTGAATCATAATTATACAGTAACGATAGCAAACTCATTTGAAATGAACATTACTCCGCCAGAAAACTTATGTGGAATGAAAAGCTTCACTCAGAATTATGTGGATTTGTTTACAATTACTGTGGATTGACAGAGGAATCCTTGAGAAAAACGTAAAAATGGTTAGAACTGAGAGCGTAACCATTCGAATTGAGTTCGGATTTAGAACGTAATCATTTTTGATGAATTTGCTGATTAAAGTGAAATGAAAAACTGTCTCCGGAAATTGTGAAATCAATCAGAATTATACTATAATTACAGGAAACTCATTTGAAATGGACTTTACTACCCCAGCGAATCCGCCTGGATTAAAACGTTGATTCCGAATTATGTAGATTCTTTTAGAGCTACTGACGATTGACAACATCATTTGGAAAAACACAGAAATAATTAGGAATGACAGTGCTATCATTCGGAATGAGAAGGGGTTCAAAAGAAAGAAAACCTTTGTTTAGCATAATGCGAAATCAATCTTAATAAATTCCTAATGAATGATTTTGATGATTAAATTGAAATTAAAATCTGTCTCAGAATGTTCCGAACTCAATCGTAATTATACAGGACCGATAGCAAACTCATTTCATTAATTTGGAGCAACTATCCATTTACAACAGAATCATTGTGGATTGGATTGGATTAACTTCGAATGATTTCGGAATGAACTTTATTCTCCCTACGGATTCAATCTGAATCAAAAATTGGTTCATAATGACCTGGCGAGAAGGCTTCCATAGAAAATTCTGCCACCAAACTCCAGTTCGCAAGAGAGTAATATAATTTACTGAAATGTAATTTCCTTCAGTTCGACTATCGAACTCTCTCAAAGTAGTTTCCTTTTCTGTAAATAGAACATAATTTGGATTTAATTCTCTCTAGTTTTGTTAGAAAATATATTTTTATGTACTTTTTGCTCGCATAATTATTAGGTAATTATTAGCTTTCAAAAACACTAAATTCATTAAATTTCGTCTTTAAGATTTATTTGTGGTGAAATAGTGAAGATTTAAAGGAATTTATAAATTTACAATGATTTTTTTCCATGATGCAATTTGTATAAATCGGAGTTTGTAGTACTCAGGTAATGTAGTTGTATTCAAATTCCTACGGGATTTTGCACATTTAATGCTTCTAGAGTGCTTTCATGGAAATATAGAATTCCATTTTTTAATTATTTTGACGTTATATTGGACTGCGTAAAAGGCACAGTAAAACTGCCTGAAATAGATTGCACTAGGTTTTTTTTCTGTTCTCGCTGGTGGTATGAGAGACGAGAGAAAAATCAGGTAATAAATGGAAATTAAATTGTTCATTCACATTCTATGCAAGCCTTCGTACCGGGGATACGAAATCACGTGGATACAAATATCTGATTTACTCGGATTCATTGTGATTCACGCAGATTCAAACAGATTTAAACGGATTTAATTACATTCCAAAACTACCATCAGGGAAACGATATACTTGTTCAATAACACAAATAATGGCGTACGGTGTCGAAATTGCACGAAATTTTCATTGCAAGTTAATTTTCAAATTCTGAGATATGTACATAATTAATTTTTTATTTGAGATCTCAATTTCAAGCACAAATTCTCGTTTTCAAAACTGTCGTAAATATATACTTATTCCTTTTGAAACATCCATCTCGAAAGTTGCACTTTTCATGCTTTCAAATTGTACTCAAAGAAACTAATTTGAGCAGACTGTGTGAACACTTTTTTCCGCATGAGCAGTTTAATGGTGATTTACTTTGAGCACGGCTAAAAAGGCTGCCCATAGGCAGTTTTGAGATAAGAGTGATCTCGCACCGTTTTGAAGAAACCTTAAGTCAGTTTCAAAGTCATAGCCTATTTTGGAGCAAACTTTGGCATCCAACTTTCGAGGTGATGTTGCCCAGTACGGAGCCCCCGAATCGGAGACAATTTCAGAGTGAATGAAATGAATATGAAATGCGTGAGCAAATATTGTCTGCATTATTATAGCGTTGCCCAACATCATTCATGGCTTTTGGTCGAATAAAAACTTCTCCAAAACATTTTCTCGTATCGCTCAAGTTCCACCCGTAAGTCGTCTTTCGTAAATCATATACTCTCTAAACCTGTTCATAATATATAATTTATTTTGATGATAAAAAAATTACTAATTTGCAGTAACATTGTGAGAAATTCAGGATTAGAGAGAAGATAGAAACTCTGATTCCGAAATAAAAAAAGTACTTTCAAATAATGTATGATTAGCACAGCGCTTACATCATTTTTTGAATTTCAGAAATTTTCTTGAGATTTTAAGTAAGCATACGTTTATGGAAGGTCGCGCAAATAAAGATTATATTTAATTATAACTCCACCTATAGAAATATTTTTCTATAATATATGCTCTTGAATAATGTTCTGTGCAAATCAATTAATTTTACGCTCTTTCCATTCGGCATTTACGACACATTTTTTGTCCGTGCAATGTAAATTGGTTTCCAATAGACGCACATAAATACACAAATGAAATATACAAAAGTGATTGATGAAAATACAATGCGATAAATCTGTATTGTTCGATTCGACGCCAATAACGAGATCAGCAGGCGGGTCAACGTTCCTGGCTGGGTGACTTCGTGCAGCTACCCCACTGACCTCGTTCTCACTATATAATTTTGTATGACGTTCGACCTTTTAAAAATAACATCTTTAAAAGAATAAATAATAGAATAAAATTTTAAAAGCAGGCGACTCCAACACTCGAATCAAGTGCACAGCATCTATCACGCAGAATTTATTAATTGAGGCGCATGAATTTACCCATAATTCTACTTCCTCTCATTTCTTTTTCACCGAAATTTATTTATCCAAATAAATGTTTAGCTGAATTTATATTTGTGCGAATTACCGTTTCACCGAAGTTTTGTTTTCTCGATTTATCATTTGGCCTTATTTTATTCTTTCCGAATTACTATTTGATATAAACAAAATTTTCAGAATCAGGATTGAACCGAAAACAATTTTTGTCTAAACTGCATCTGGCATAAAATAACGGCCCGAAATTCAAGTTAAGAATTCTGAGTGGTTAAATTTGAATTTCGCGCCGGTAAAACAAATTTTCGGTTAAATGATGATTTGGAAAACTGAAGATTATGATAGAAGGCATTTTGAGTTTTAGATTATATCGCTTTTCGGTAGAGTAAAAATTATGACAAACGTCGACTAGGAAAAAAAATTAGAACAAATGCTAATTCGGAAAAATAAGAATGAGAGCAAATGATGAATAATTTGCAAAAATACAAATTAGAACAAATGGTAATTCGAAAAATAGAAATTATTGTAAAATAAGAATAAGAGAAAGTATAATTAGCGCCTCTTCTGAATTCTTGATTTATAATTTTAGAAATAACAAATGATGAATGCCAATAATTTCACATGGTGCTCTCTTACAATCCACCGATTTTTGGAACGACATTGTCAATCAGTTATATGGAAAGACTTTTTCTATGAATATTTATTAAACTGTAGGTATCAGCTTTTGTGATAATTTGTTGTAAATAAGATTTACGTAGATAGTATTACGAGATTTCCTATCCCACAGTTATTCTTCTATTTAAAGAAAAAACTTTTTGCACTTGTAAAATGATGAAAGTTTATACCTTATATATGAGAGTGTCTTTCTTATTGTGTGAAAAGTATATAAGCGCGCTAGTATGCGTATGTCAATTTTACCTATATCGACTATTGGAATTCTAAATAATATAATGATAAATGTTACTAGAAAAAGTCTCTTCGTTCATATTGGATGATCCCACAAACTGAAAATTTTAGGAACATATTACAATTTTTGTTTAAATCCATTGTTACATTCTAATGATATAAAAAGTATTGTTTCATTCTACGAAAGTTAAATTTTTTTGAAACTCGATTTCGATATAAGGAAAAAGATGAAGAAAAACATACATATTAGCGAAGCCCAATGAAAATTTTACAGATTTAAAGAATATCTAAAAAATTTCATGCGGAATTGCGAACTTGCGGTGAATTTAAGAAAACTGTGACATAAAAAATGTGGTATGTTTCATCATCATGCGCCGTGTTTTATTTATCGCCAAATATTTTCGATTTGATTAATTTATTCTATATACTGCTAATTTTGCAAACAACGAATTAAGTTTTATTTCAACTTCATCAGTATGTACACATATTATAGGGCACGCTGTTTCTTGCGGAAAAGATATTATGTACACATAAACATTGTAACATTGCGGATTTGAATAAGAAATTAAATCCTATATTGTCATGTGATCCCTACCTACTGGGTTCGTCAGGGAAGCAAAGAGTGGATAGTGGGAAAAATTGCAGCATTTAGCAGTATTATGAGTCCTGGACATTACCAGATGCAATGGACAGCATGTTGGTGTAGAAACACCAGCGGCTTGAGTTCGAATCCTGGTCCGGAATCAATTACTGCGCGCTGTTTATTCCAGGATTGGAAATCAGGCCGCTGGTGTTCCTTCACCAATACGCTGTCCACTGTGCCACAGAGCCTTGCCCAGCTGAAAATTCCTGTACAGGAACCTCGGAGGATCCTGCACATGTTCCTGTACAGGAAACTGCATACGAATCTGTACAGGTAATCTTGACGGTTCCTGTGCAGGAATTTGGTGAAGGAAACTGTACACGATCCTGCAAAGAAACTTGCACCGACAAAGGAACCTTTTAATGATCCTGGACACCTTCCTGTACTGGTACCTTGTTGAAGTAAATTGAGGCGCGGGTTCCCGTACAGAAAGACGTATAGGTTCCTTTACAGAAAGCGATCGTGAAACCTTGTGTCGATTACAGCTATAAAGTTGCTTTCCTGTTATTCCCTTAAAGATCGAACTCACTATTGAGACAGCCGATTTTATGGCTAGTGAACCCTTGCGGATTAGTTCCCATAAAGGTTCATGTATACGATCCTAAGCAGATTCCTGTACATGAACCCGCGCCTCAATTCACTCTATGAAGAAACCTGTACAGGATCGTTCAAAGGTTAGCTTGCATACAGGTTCCCTTGAAGGAGCATGTACAGTTTCCTTCACTAAATTCCTGCACAGAAACAGTCAAGATCACCTGTAAAGGTTCCTGTACAGGAAAAAGTGCAGGATCCTTTGTGGTTCCTGTACAGGAATTTTCTGCTGGGCCAGGCGCATTCACAAACCAACCGCTTGCAAAGTGGGGTTGGTCAGGGGATTTACAAACATCGATTTAGTCATCAGTCGATGACGTCAAATGAAATGTTTCTTGCATCTGAATATGCCTTTATGTTCAGAAGTTTGCTACATAACCTGCAAATTATATTTATTAAGACATTATATCTATTATTCCAAGAAGGTCCAACTGGAGTCTCCTTTGGAACAAATTCTTCACTTTGGATTCTTCTTCCACCAGAGGGGTTCCTTTTTGTTTCAGCTCATTAGGAACCCAAAATTGTTTTTAATAAAAAACCCAGTTTTCTTTTGTGCCTTCACTATCAACTCGTTGCTTCCCTTACGACACCGGTAGGTAGGGATCACGTAAGATTATGGGATTGAATTTCTTAATTAATCCCGTAATGTTACAACACTCTTCATGAACACGTAGAAAAATAAATATCTATAAGCATGATTTCAGTGTATGAAATTAAAGAAAGAACGACTGGTAGAATATAATGATCTTGAAAATGTGAGATCAGTTGTTAGAATGCAATATAACTAAATATAAAATTAGTATAACTTCAATGTGAACGTTACTGAAGAATGTTATACGGCTAAGTACATTGATGTATATATAATGATTTGTATTTAACAATTAACGTTGAAAGCAGAACTGTATGACAAAATGCAAACAAACATTGATTACCTGTAAGTCATCGTAGATCGTGTTTGTTGTACAATTAAAATTTATGAGTTTTAGAGAGGAGAGAGAGGCATAAGAAGATCACGCGAATGGTGAAAGAATTCACTTCCTTTCTGTATATTGAAGAATGTAAAAAAATACGGCGAAACCATAAAACTTATCAATTGTGAAATAAATATATTTAAGTTTTTATTTGAATAAAGTATATTTAACTTTTAACATTTTCCTATTTTCTCAAATTGTATATTTACAGGGTGTCCAGCGATTTTTATGAACAAAATTCAAGGTCTTTTCCAGGTTTTCCAGGTTCAGAAATAAGTTTTTCCAGATCTTCTTTTTGTACATCAAACAATGAAATAACAGTTTGTTATAAATGTAAAAAAAATTTGCTATTTCATTTTTCGGGAAACAATTTCTAAAGAAAGCAGAACCATAAGAAAATACGTTCTTAATTTTCTGTACTCTTTTCTAAATCTTTGAAATTCTTGAAATCTTTTAAAATCCTTATAAATTATTTGAAACATTTGAGAAATCTATCTAAATTCCTTTGTATTCGTTTGAAAGTACTACAATATTTAAAATGTTTGTGAAATCTTTACAAATTTTTGTAAAACCATTGAAATCTTTGAAATCTTGGTTGAAAATTAATTTGTTTTATTAGATGATGCAAAGCATTTTATTGAAACTTCGTAAATTAAAATCTTTTTTGGTTGCAATATCAACTGTTACACTTTTGGTTGAAATTCTTATTTTTGAGTTTGAAATTCCACTCATTGGTTGAAAGTTTAGCCATTTTCATTAAAATTCATTTAATTGATTTAGGATTTATAATTTCAGTTAAAAGTCTATCTCTTTGGTTAAAAATTGAACTAATTTGTTGAAAATTTATTTTTTAGGTATAAAACTATATCTTTCTAACTGGGTATTAAAGTATTTGGCTGAAAATTCAACTTTTTTGTTGACAATGTATTTTTTTGTTGAAAATGCTAAGTTTTTGTACAAAATTGTCCTTTTGGCTTCAAAATTAAACTATTTTGTAGAAAATTCTTTTCTTTTAATTAATTTTCTACATGCAAATTTAACTATTCCATTTTGTTTTAAAAACTAATCTTTTTAAGTTCATGAATTTAACTATTCGGTTGGCAATTTATGTAATTCGTTGAAAATTCATCTTTTTCGAAAAAAATTAATCTGGTTGGCTGAAAGTTCACCTGTTATGTGGAAAACTCCTCTTTTGGCTTTATTATTTAACATTTGACATTAACTTTTTTTCATTTCCAAAAAAAATCTTTCTTAATTGTAAATTCAGATGTTATTGAAAATGTGCCCTTTTCATTTGAAAATTCATACCTTTTGATGGAAACTGGATCTTTTTTGGTTAAAAATGCAACTGCTTGCTTAAAAATGTATGTATTCTTTTTAAATTCACCTTTCTGGTAAAAAATCAATTTTTTTAAAACACAACTGTTTGGTTGCAAATTAATGTGTTTTATTCAAGATTTAACATTTGGGATGAGATTTTTTTTTATGGAATAAAAAACCTTTCTTAATTACGAATGAAATTCGTGTTGAAAATTCTTCTTTTTGATTTGAAAATTCATCTCTTTTGGTAGAAACTTTAAAATTTTTTGTTAAAAATACAACTGCTTGGTTTAAAATAAATCTATTTTGGTTGAGGATTCTACTATTTTGTTGAAAATCGTAATTCAACGGTTTTTGATTTAAAATGAAAATCTTCTATTAGTAAAAATATCAACTATTACATTTTTTTGAGAGTTCATCTTTTTTTGTTGAAAATGCAATCGGTTGGTTGAAGGTTGAACTACTTTGTTGATTCATAAAGAGCCAGATATCATTGGCATAAATTTTGTGCGATTGCTGAGAAATTTGCGAGAATGCGGTAATTTTTTCGCCGATTCGGAGAGAATTATGTAGCAATTTCCTAATTGCAAACGTAAAAATTGGTTCATCGTGGTGGGGCAAGACGTCGCGTCGCCACCGCGAGGCGACCTAACACCAAACTTTTCAGCATTTAAACGGGTACCGTCAAACGCGATAATTTCGGACATGTGAGGTAAATTCGGACATTCCTAAATTGATAGTTCCAATTAATTAAAAATGTTTTAACCAGAATCTAGAACAAGTTAATGCCTTAATAATACCTTAACAGGTTGTTGATTATGGTTAAAACCCTCTTAAGTAATCTAAACTATCAATTTAGGAATGTCCAATTTTATCTCACATTTCCGAAATTACTTCGTTCGACGGTACGTAAAGAATGAAAAAAATACAAGTTCAATTCATATCTATCCTATCTAAAGAAAGTGATGTAACGATATGCCAGGAAAATCTCGCAATCATTGTTGTTGAAAACCAAATTGGCTGTTCACTGCTTGAAATTGTTTTATATGTTAAATTGCAAATTTTGATAAATGAATCTGCAAATAATCCCTTTTATGAAGATAAATCATCCAGAATATTATGCGATTTGAAAAACGTTTGTGCTTTTCAATGCTCTTGAGCAGTTAAATTAAAACTGAAATTATCTAATAACTTATTCAATAAGGCTGTCCTAAGGATGAAAATTTTAAATATTGTAGGTGCTCTTGGAAATATTTGTTCCTTAAAAAAATGATATGGTATAAATTTGAGCTAAATCCCAGTGATATTTTTGTAAAGTCGAAAACAAGGAAGATACTAAGCCTTAAAATCTGCAAGGCCGATGAGGGAGTACTAGGTATTTATGGCTTTAGCTCAAATTCGGACTACACCATTTCTTCTCTAAAGGGAGCAAATATTATTGATAGCCCCTTTAATGTTTTGAATTTTATCCTTTTGCTTTGGGACCGAAAACAATTGTCACAGGGGGATAAGAATCAGGGAAAGGGAAAATGTGGCAGCGAAAATAGTGTCTGGTACACCACTTTGTTCATAAAAAAACCTACAAGCAGTTCCTAAATAAAATTCAGCATCTCTGAATTTTGTTCATGGTGGTGTTACATCCTAATCTTCGGCATCATTCTCATCATCAGAATTCAAAGGTTCTTCTTTCTGTACACTATCCAATATCTCACTGTCTGCAGGTTGATTATCAATAATTGAACGAGTCTCCACATTCACAAAATCTTTAAAGATTACATGTGTGAATCTCATTTTTTTGTAGATCAATCCACTCTTCAGAAGTAGGGTAAGTGTACCAATTACTGCAGGTGTACCTATCACTGCGTTTTTTCGCCTAATCAGAATAAGCTGAGTACAAATAATTTTTTCGACAGCAAAAAATTCCTAAAATCAATAAGAATTTACTCTACTGCATAACAAAAGCCAAAATATCGCTAAATTAGTTATATATTATTAATAAATATTTTTAAAAAAACATTCATATAACTTGAAAAAACCCACCATTTTGCTTCTATTTCAGTTACCGGAGTACTGTCCTTTAGTCAGCTTTAGATTTATTGCATAACCTTGTACACAGCAGAGGAATGATTTTTTTTCAATCATAATACTTATTTGAATATAATCATCATTTAAAAACATGTAAATTGTTTCATTAATTAAAAAATCAAGCCCGCAGCAATATGTACACATTTATTACGGTGGCGCTCATTACTGCGGTCCGAAATTCAAGCCATATGTACCTAATACTGCGGTGCTATCAACATGCGAACCTAACCTTCGCTTTAAGTTTTTGATTGAAATGATAGGTTAATATT